>JBBPBX010075366.1:0-17359 GCA_038048925.1 Garcialebias charrua | reverse complement strand
GGTATATATAAATATATTTTTTAAAATTCAATGACCTAATTGTCTGGTTAAATGTAGTTGCCTAGTGTGTGTGTGTGTGTGTGTGTGTGTGTGTGTGTGTGTTTGAAATATGTATAGCAACCACTGAATATTAATAAACTAATTTATCCCAGGATCATTCAGCTATTATCACCATTGGTTGAATAGAAATAAATTATTTTGTATCATCTCCGCGGTACAAAAATCCAGTGAATGAGTTTACACAGGCAGCGTCTCCTTACAATTACTACAAAAACAGAGAAGAAAATTAGGCATTTGGACCAAAATCAGTAATTGAATCATGAATTAATTTGTATTACTGGAACAACAATTAGAGTGAGTGGATTTTCCCAAGTGAACAATATTTGTTGGACAGACGACATGCCACATACACTAGCGCTATCTTGCCTTTATACAGCCTTGCCTTGCTACTTTACTGGACACAAAATGAGTACTGTACTGTACCAGTATTTTGCTGATTTTAGAAGCAAATTTTTTATTTTTTATTTTATACGAATCATGCAAGGCAGTGAACTAACAACAAAGTTTACCATTCTGTGATGCAGGTAAGCATAGTGTGATGCTCTTCTGTAGGCTGATTAATAAAAAAAAATTCTACTAAGTACTACTGTACTCCATGCAGATGTACACCACTGTTGATAACTCTCACCGAGGTGGACTTTGTAGTGTGTTTTTAGATTTCCCTTCTGGGTAAAACCCCGACCACAGACGGAGCAGCAGTATGGTTTCTCCCCCGTGTGGGTCAGCATGTGTCGACCCAGTCCATAGGCGTGAGGAAACTTTTTACCACAAACTGAGCAGCGATACTCGATCTTCTCTTTGGGCATTTTAAGAAACTCAGGAGGTATTACCATTGGTACACGAGCTCTCCTTTTCACAGGGAGCTTCTCCCCTAAATGGAGGGGGGCGGGGGTGGGTGGGAACAAAGAAATACAGATTTAGATTTATTCTCATCTAGTCATCTGAAAATTAGATTCAGTATAATACTGTTAACTTTGCTGGCTGAAGTACCGGTAAGTCAAGCCACCAACCCTCGACTATTCAGGATTTTTTGTAGGGATGCACCGATCCACATTTCTCACTTCCGATCCGATACAGATACTTCATAACTGAGTATCGACCGATACCGATACTTTCCGATCCGATACTGTTCAGGTATGTGACTCTGTATAATGATACTTTTGTACCCAAACTATTCATTTTACCATTGTGTGAGATAAACCCAATGAAGACACTCTTAAGTCTTACAAAAGGGAACCCACCGACTTTAATAGCACACAGGACAGGAGGCAAGTATACCACATACATGTCCTCCTTACTCATGGTGCAGCTGAAAAAAAATAAAAAAGCGCTAAGCATGATGGGAAAGACAACACAGCCACTCCCCTTTAGTTTTCCAGCTTTAGCTGGAAGCTGGAAAACTAAAAACAACAGTAGCTCATGGCCAGAGGTGTCAAGTAACGAAGTATAAATACTTCGTTACTTTACTTAAGTACAAATTTTAGTTATCTATACTTTAGTAAAGTAATTATTTTTCAGCCTACTTTATACTTCTACTTCTTACATTTTCACGCAATTACTGGTACTTTCTACTCCTTACTTTTTAAAAATAGCCTCGTTACTTTTCTTTCATTTTGCCGTTTTTTTTGTAGAATATAGATATTCACGCAGGACTTTCCAAAAATTGAACATAAATATCCGCATCAGCAGCCGTCGTCACTCACCAGTGTTGCCAGATTGGGCGGTTCACCGCGATTTTCCTTCTGACTTTTGCGGGTAAAGAGTGCTTTGGGTGGGTGGTGGGGTTGTATACAATAGTATGTGTGGTGCAGCCTAAGCATTTGTCTTTGTTGTTGCTTTTTCTTACGCTACTTTTACTTTTATACTTTTAAGTAGTTTTGAAACCAGTACTTTTTTACTTTTACTTGAGTAAAAAGCTAGAGTTGATACTTCTACTTCTACAGAAGTAATTTTAAATCCCAGTATCTATACTTCTACTTGAGTAATGAATGTGAATACTTTTGACACCACTGCTCATGGCTCACTGCTAAAGCTGGAAAACTAAAAAAATGCTAAGCATTATGGGAAAGACGACAAAATCCACTCTCTTAGTGGTTAAGGGGAGTGGCTGTGCTGTCTTTCCCATCATGCTTAGCACTTTTTTAGTTTTTTCAGCTTTAGCCGGACAAACTATTGGTTATAACTATTGGTTATACAGGTAGTCCCCGACTTACGAGCGCTCTAACTTACGAGGTCCCGGACTTACGAGCTGGCGAAAGAGAAGTAAATTTGTAAAAAATACAGCACTTTTTTGTGTTTTTAGATGAAAGTGTGTTAGCTAACCGTTTGGAAACACGTTTCCGACCATGTTTATGAACTAATATGAACGTTTTTGATGAAAAACGAGTGTTCGTAGTAGCGCTAGCATAAATGTTCCAACTTACGAGCGAAAATCCGGACTTACGAGAACACGTGCTTCGTGTTCCAACTTACGAATTTTCGTGTTACGAGCAACTCGCAGGAACGGAACTCGCTCATAAGTCAGGGACTACCTGTAATGGGAAAGACAACAAAACCCACTCTCTTAGTGGTTAAAGGGAAAGGCTGTGTTGCCTTTCCCATCATGCTTAGTGCTTTTTTAGTTTTTTCAGCTGCATCATGAGTAAGGAGGACATGTGTGTGGTATACTTGCCTCCTGTCCTGTGTGCTGTTAAAGTCAGTGGGTTCCCTATTGTAAGGTTTAAGAGGGTCTTCATTAGGTTTAACTCACACTATGTTAAGAAGGGCAGTCACAGAATGTGATTGAGCACAAGTGCTCTTTGAAGCTGGATCGGAAAAATATCGGCAGGTTGGATCCGATATCCGATACTTAAATAATGCTGATATCGGATACCGATACTGGATCAGATCGGCCCCATCCCTAATTTTTTGTACAACTCCAACCATCAGCTTTAGCTGCATTCACACAAACTCTGCCAAGTGGAACTTTCCCAGAGTTGTTTTGAGGTGCTGGTTATTTACAAATTAGATGTGGTTTTCAACCTTTAAAAGAAAACATCTTATTCTCCGATTTACAGCTTGTTTTATCTTCTGGTCTCTTGCAGCTCCATCAACTACTGCAGCTCACATTGCCTTTCTGTTTCATTTAGCTGCTGAGTTACTGCAGTAAAAATGTGTCCTAGTCAGACAAGAGACTGGCGTTTACAATAAAACCAAAAATTACTTTACTTTTCAGAAAACCGTTTAAATTAAAGTTATAACAAATTTAAAATTATTTCATTAAAATCTGTTAATTGATTTATAGGACATGAGACAAATCCTGTACTGGGCTTAGCTTTTGAGTTTGTAGCAACTAACTGAGGACAAGCAAATGTCACTTGATTTAGGTGCAGGATAACGTTAGGCTTGTAGGAATGCAAAGTTATATTTGCTCCTTAATAAGCAGTTAAGCTATTAATCAGAAGGTTGTCAAATATACAGAACTTGTATATGTAACCAGATTTTTTTTTTTTTTACAAGCTATAGTCACTGAATGTGTTTTTCTGAGGACTTTACTGATAAACATAATTCGCAAACATCTTAGTGCAGGACACACAGGCTGTTGTAAGAATAAAGGATTTCTTTGTTATTAGAAATGGATTCGTGTTGTTTGACCTTCAGCGGCAAATGCACTAACAGAAAAAGTATGAATACACAATAAAGAACAGCTTCTTACCGTTATGAACATTCATGTGTGTTTTGAGCCTTCTACTCAGGAAGAATCCTTTCTCACATATGATGCATTTGAAAGGTTGTTCCCCTGAATGAATCAAAAGATGTCGCTTCAGGGAGTTTTGGCGAGGGAAAACTTTTCCACAGTTTGAACAGACAAATGTCTTCTTTGCTTCTCCTTGAGGAACAGACAGAAGAACAAAAGAATAGCGTTTGGATGTAAAACTTTATAAACCGACATGTTGCTTAAATCTTTTTTTCCTCTCGGTTATAAAAAAAACTACAGGCGTTGTTGATTAAATTAAACTAAATCAAGTAATTGAAAAGTTAAAAATAAAATAGCATTCTTTGAAGGAATGCATATTGTCTGCATCTTTGACCAGGCTATTTTGTTTGTTTATGTTTATGTTTATTAAATTTGTTCATTTTTTTACAAAAGAAACAATACAAGGCAATCTCATAATGATAGTGTACAAAATGTAAAAAAATGAAAGGTGGCAGAAAGAAGAATAAATCTTATTATATCTGCCCCTTATCTCCAACAATCAGATTAAACAACAGTAGTCAAACCATGTAAACAATAATAATCTTCAACCAACTTTTTCCAACAATCAGGTTAAACAATAATATTCTTCAACCAACAGTACAAAATGACTAACTCTTTCTAATTTTCTAACTAATACTAATACAGTACAAAATGACTAACTCTTTCTAGTTTTCTAACTAATACTAATACAGTACAAAATGACTAACACTTTCTAATTTTCTAACTAATGCAATACACATTACGTTATTTCACATATATTTTTTTAACATATTTGTTTTGATCATTTTTTTAAATGTAAACATTGACTTGGCATTTTTAACTACATTCTCCAAGCCATTCCATAATCTAATTCCCTGGATTGAGGTAGAACGTCCCTTCAAACTGGTTCTGAATTGTGGTTTTACAAACAACTCTGTTCCCTTAAGATTATAACAACTTTGTCTTTTAACAAAGTGCATTTGGATATTTAAAGGTAATGCATTATTTTGAGCTCTATACATAACTGATAAGATATTATAGTCTACCAAATCATGGAACTTCAGTAATTTTAGTTGATAAAATAATGTACTTGATGGATGACGGTAATGCTTTCTAGTGATAATTCTTACAGCTCTTTTCTGTAATACAAAAATAGGCTTTGTGATTGTTTTACACGCATTCCCCCAAACATCAATACAATAGATTAAGTGTGGAACAATGATTGTGTTATACAACAAATACAGAGCCTTATCATTCAATAGGTCTCTGACTTTGTACAGTACTGCTATCGATTTAGCTATTTTTATTCTTACAGAATTTATGTGTTGTTTCCATGTCAGTTTGTCATCAATGATAACACCCAAAAACTTCACCTCACTCACTCTACAAATCTCAACATCCTCAATTTTGAGTGGAACATCAACAGTTTTCTTTCTATTACCGAATATCATGTAATTAGTTTTCTCTAGATTTAATGATAATTTATTTATTTTAAACCAAGTTTGTATCTTTACAAATTCTGTCTTTATCAATTCTAACATTTGTTCAATATCTTCACCTGAACAGAAAAAAGTGGTATCATCTGCGAAAAGTACACATTTAAGGAGTCCTGACACATTTACCAAGTCATTCACATATAAAATAAAAAGCTTTGGTCCAAGTACAGAACCTTGGGGAACTCCACATGTGATATTACAGAGGTCAGATCTTACATCATTTATTTGTACAAATTGTTTCCTATTTTTTAAGTAGCTAGATACCCACTGTAATGCTGGTCCTCTAATACCATATTTGTTCAGTTTTTCAAGGAGTATTGTGTGATCAATAGTATCGAATGCTTTTTTTAAATCAACAAAGATACTGATACAGTGTTGTTTTTGATCGACAGCAGTAGTTATTTGTTCCATTAATTCCATGAGAGCCATTGATGTAGAGTTTTTTGATCTAAACCCATACTGACTGCTGCTTAGAATATTTTGTTTATCTATAAATTGGTCTAGTCTGTTTACAAATAGTTTTTCAAGAATTTTTGAAAACTGTGGTAACAAGGATATAGGTCTATAATTGTTGAATACACATTTATCACCATTTTTAAAAAGAGGAACGACCTTAGCTACTTTCATATTATCTGGAAAAATTCCTGTTGAAAATGATAAGTTACATATGTATGTGAACGGCTCAATAACATGGCTCATTATGTCCTTTACAAACATCATATCCATGTCCACCCAGTCTTTCGATCTCTTGTCTGTAAGATGTTTTACTACATTCATTATTTCCTCTTTGTTAGTTCCATTTAGGAAAATACTATTTGCACAACCTGTAATTGAGTGGATCATATTTTTATCTACTTTTGGTATCTTAGCTGCAAGGCTTGATCCAACATTCACGAAATATTGATTAAATCCATTTACAATTTCATTTTCATCATGAACTTCATCGTTGTCTTTTACAAAATATTTTGAAATACCAGTTTTTGCTTTATGATTCTTCAGTACACCATTCATTACTCGCCATGTTGCTTTCATATCACCATTAGTTTTATCTAATAATTTACTATAATATTCTTTCTTATGTTTCCTTATAATCCCTACTAATTTATTTTTATACTTTTTATATTTTTCTTCTGCGCTCTGACTTCGCAATTTCAAGAAACATGAATACAAATAATTCTTTTTTTTACATGCATTTCTTAACCCTTTTGTCATCCATGGTTGATCATTCGTATTTCTCTTTGTGTAATTTGTTTGCACACAATTCTTTTCATACAGGGTTTCCAAGATATTCATAAACTCATCATATGCCCTGTTCACATCATCAACATACACATCATTCCAGTCTTGTTTATCCAGATCCTCTTTCAATTTTTCCAAAACTTTTTTTGATGTGTTTATGATTTTTTTCTTCGTTGTGTCTGCTTTTGTGATTTTTTGATCATTTTTAAAGATTGTGAAAACTGGTAAATGATCACTTAAGTCGGTCGTTAAGATACCACCAATCACATCCCTATTTGTTATATTTGTGAAAATATTATCAATTATTGTGGCACTATGAGTTGTAATTCTTGTTGGCTTTGATATCAATGGATACATATTTAAACTGTACATTGAGTTTATAAATGTGCTTATGTTATTTGAATCTGTTTTATTTCCCATATCAATGTTAAAGTCTCCACACAAGAAAATATTTTTATTAAAACTTTTCTCCATTAGTTCCAAGATTTTATCCGTGAATATTTCTATATTTGCTCCTGGTGATCTATATACACAACTTATTATTATGTTTTTATCGTTTTTGTTTATAATTTCTATTGTTATTTTACTGTCTCTCCTTAAACCACTGGATTGTTGCTTCAGCAGTGTGTTTATTGTCCCACTGGAAGGTGAATCTCCATTTATAGCTTGCTACATACGTCACAAGACATTGTTTTTTTCTTCTTCACATGGACATTTTGTACTAAAAAATAAACTCTAGTGAGAACTCCTGAAAAGAATGTTAGTAAAAATGCCTGGTATAAAATTTATTTGACATTTACAAATTTTGCTGAAGCAGTTGTAAAGTTGAATGTATTTTCTAACAGCCATGCAAAAATAAAAACCTATAATTTTCGTCACCAACTACATCAACAAAAACAAAGTTTTAAGTCTTACAGAGCGTAAATCAAATTTTAGGAAGAAAACAGGTTTCTCTCATGAGTGTATCTGTATTTTGCTCCTTCTTTCCTTCAGCTTTCACCAGTTTCCCTGATAAAAGTCCCCTACCATTATTCGAGGGCAGCCCATTCTACCAATGGAACCATCCACCTTAACATAAAGATCATGACATTCAAAAAATGTATAAATGCCCATACGTGTTCGCACACAACCAATTATGTGCGGCAAGAGAGACATCCAACGCCGAAACACCATCACCCCCTCCAAGACCTCCCTGGGACTTTTGTATTCATAATTTAACTTTCTAATAAATGTTAGTGTATTCAGAGCAACATCATTACATCCAACATCAACATCCAAATGATTGACAATTCAATTCAGTTCAGCTTATTTTTATAGCACCAAGTCACAACAGAAGGGTCAACCCAGGGTCCAGTCCAGGAAACAAGAGTTGTAGCTTACACACTTCTCTGCTGCTTCTCCTCTGCTACCCACTCAAACCCCCCATCGAATAAATACCAGCTCGCCCACTGCTCAAAATAAATAAACCTAAAATCAGCTCTAAAAATATAAATCATTAAAATCGTATTAAAATAAACAGTTTCCTTACAAGAACAAAACAATAAAATCACTAAATGTGGATTACTGAATGTCAGAAATCTTTGATAAACGATTATCATCTGTCTTCTCAGTAACAAGCGGCGGGTGGCGATTTTGCCGCTGACTCAAGTGTCCGGCCAACCTGGAACCTCCCATCCACGCCCAACAGATAAACAACATCCCCCCTCCTTTCTGACAGAGACCCAAGTTATTTGTCAAGCGCTTAAAAAAAATCTACAGGAAGATTAAGAAAAAGACATGGAAGTTGAATGGAGTTTGGCTCGTGATAAAGAGACAGCAAGAGCAGGAGTGAGTCATGAGGTTTGAGAGATTTGTGATATTTTGCATGCTTGGGTTTTGTAGT
This sequence comes from Garcialebias charrua, assembly GCA_038048925.1. Lineage (NCBI taxonomy): Eukaryota > Metazoa > Chordata > Actinopteri > Cyprinodontiformes > Rivulidae > Garcialebias > Garcialebias charrua. The sequence continues at coordinate 8,967 of JBBPBX010075366.1, read as the reverse complement.
TAGGGTGTAGTTTAGTGTTTAGTTTCGTCACTATAAGAAAACAGTAGTGTAGTTAAAAATAAAATAAAAACTTAAAGGAGACCACATGTAGGTCTTTAAAATTTTTATGTTATGTCTGTGTGCTATCTTGACAATATTAATTCATTTTAATACACAAAATAATTCTTAGATAATCAATTATACCCTTTTTAATTCTGCCATTTTTAACTTTCGTTTTGAACGACCGGTTTCTGATACAAGTTCTGAAGTCCACGCCCTTCAACGATCTGTTTACGCCCTCTGCACAGCCAGTATCTGTAATGTGTTGTTGTTTTAAAATTAGCTCTTTTTTTATTACTCATTTGACTTACTGTTAGTGCTAGCTTAAGATAACTTACCGAAACCCGTCTGAGCGCGCCGCAATTTGCTGCTCCTTTTAGCATGAGACCACCCGAATCCGAAGCTAATGTTAGCTTGTTCCTCTTCCGGTGTTCGCCAGCTCCGCTCGTTGCACGCGGAGATTTTGGGAGTTATCGCTGTTCCAGTCAAGACAACACAAAGTTCACCAAGTGTCTCCCGTAAATTAATCCGTAAGGAGAAGGTCCTCGCTGCTGCGAGGCTGCAGCGAGGCTGTACAGTTGAAGCTCCGCTCCATCGCGCCAGAAGCAGTGTCCCGTTGCCGCCGGTCCCTACGCCGGGGGTCCGCTCGTTTAATTTTTGCCGGCTGCGCGTTGGGAGCGATCGCAAATACACTAAAAATTGAACTAAAACATAAAAATAACAATTATACTTTATTTATAAAGCCATTTAAAAAAACCACAGCTGCAACAAAGTGCTGTACACATGAAATTAAGAACATATAAACAAAAGATGAGATGAAATCATGAAAAACAACAGTCATGTGTTTAATACAGAAGTGGGTTGAGCCTAACCAGGGGTTGCTAGGTGAGGGGCTGGACTCAGGTTTGAGGTGGTTGGCTGCGGTTTGTGACGTCACAAACCGCAGGAAGTGGGAAACGAAGTGTATTTATCAAAGATAAATAAATCTACTTAGAGTAAATAAACCACTGGGTGCATTTTTTTGGCCTTAGGACTGTTTTTTTATGAAGTAAATACCCAAAGTTGAGTAAAAAAACCATTAAAAAGTGAATTTTGAATATGTGGTCCCCTTTAAACTCTCAACAGCCTAGCTTCATCTTATATTACAGATCTTATTGTTCCATACTTTCCTAACAGAGAACTTCGCTCTCAGACTGCAGACTTATTTGTGGTTCCTAGAGTTTCCAAAAGTAGAACGGGAGGCAGAGCTTTCAGTTACCAAGCTCCTCTCTTGCGGACCTGTGGGTTACCGGGACGTCCGGGCAGGGACACTGAGTTCCTTGTTTTGTTTTGTCCATAAAAATCTTCTGAATCTCTCTTTGTCTGGCCTGTCATCTAGGACCAATCTGCCTTGGGAGACCCTACCAGGGGCAGTTATAATTGCCCCTGACAGCACAGCTCCTAGGATCATTCTGGCGCACAAACCTCCACCACGATAAGGTGGCGATTCAAGGAGTAAACAAATTAATGAATAAATAAAATAAAAAGCAAGCGAAGCGACTACTTTTCCAACCCATTGTATGGATAATTGTTCAGTCTAACTCACCAGTGAGTGCTGACTTGTGTTTATTCTTCTGTGTTTCAGGTTTGTCTTCTTCAGTGGTATTCAGCTCTGTCTTTGCTTCGTTTGGGTGTATTGTTGTTTGTGAGGGGTTGTCATCCTCATCCTGAAAACCAATCCGATTAAATAATCTCAGCACATGTCAGTGCATCAAGCCAGAGTCAAACATTTTTTCTTGAAGATAAAGACAATAATCAAAAGAAGCATCCTCGAACTATCAATGTATTCTTTGTTTGTTCGAGACAACCTATTTTTGTCTCGGACAACCAGATCTGGCCTCATTGTTGTCCGGTGTACAGTAGTACCTCATTTATTGCGGGGTATCCGTACCCTGAAGCCCCACGATAAGTGAAAAACCACCATTTTTCACTTATCGTGGGAATAGTTTATTTTATCTACAAATTAGGACTGAACAATTAATTGCATTTGCAATAATATCGCAATATGATAAAATGAGATTTTCTAATCGCGAAGGCTGCAATTTGACTGGTCATGTGACACCAATCTTTATCAACACTTTAAAAAAAACACCACAAAGACATTTACGATGGTTGCATGGCTAGAATGACAACAACCAGTGCTTCAACTTCAAGTAAGCAAAGTATCAGCGACAGGGATCACTTATCGAACTGTTTGAACTTCAAACAGTAATTTTTTTATATCTAATTTTTTATATTTATTTATTAACTGTCATGTGAAGTTCAGACAGTAGTTAGGAAGTTCACTTAACATGTTTACTATTATGTTTATGAAACAAGAAAACATAGAAATGGTGAAAAGAAAAGGCATAGATTTGTTTGCTTTGTTGTAATCTCTGCTTTAAATAAATCTGACATTGTTTATTATAAAACAGATTGATTTATTGCTTCTGGTTGTTGAAAAATACTTGAAAAGATATTAAAAAATTAATCGAGTTTTAAATCGCAATTGCAATTTAGAGAAAAAAATTGCAATGATTATTTTCCAAAATCGTTCAGCCCTACTACAAATTCTAAACGCTCTAAAAGAGAACAGAATGTCATGATTTCCCACTCTCATCCATCAATCAGTCAATTGTGCGTCATGTCCAAACTTATTTTGAAAAACCGTGATAGAGTGAGTCCGCAAAAAAATGAAGAGTGAAGTAGCAAGGGACTACAGTACAACCAAGTGAAAAGTCTTCTTACAACTTCAGTGCTTCATTAGAGCAGTGGTTCTCAACCCTGGTCCTCGAGGAACACCATCCTGCATGTTTTAGTTGTTACCCCGCTTTGACACACCTGATATGAACGATTGGGTGATTAACAAGCTTCTGCAGAAATTGATGAAGTAATTACATCACTGAATCAGGTGTGTTAGAGCAGGGAAACAACTGAAACCTGCAGGAAAGTGTTCTGCACAATCCTAGGGGTAACCACCACCACCTAGGGGTTGGATAACCTCTAGGTGTAGAAAAAAATACAGTTTTTCTGCTTTAATCTCTGCCTTAAATATATTGAAAGCGCCTCTCTTGCCAAGTCTAATGACAAGGAACAGTTTGAGGAGGAGAACGAAGAAATTCCAATGGAGATCTTGAGATTTTTTTGTCTTCTTTATGGTAAAGGTTGCATACAACCATAAATTCTGGCGGACAACCAGATTCTATCAAGAAATTGTCCATTGGACACTTGTTTGTTTCAACAATGGTGTACCACAAGGCTCAGTCTTAGGACCAACCCTCTTTACAATCTACATAGGTAATGTAGGTAATGTAGGTTTCCCTCCATTGATTACGGTGACATTCTCTACATGAATGCTCCTACAAGCACCCTGCGGATGTTGGATGTTGTCTATCATGGTGCACTAAGATTCATAACTGGTTGTGATTATCGTACCCACCACTGCACCCTGTATTCACTGGTTAACTGGACATCATTAACCTCACGCAGACTCTTCCACTGGTACATTTTCATCTTTAAATCACTTCTTGGTCTGCTGCCCTCATACATCTCCTCCTACATGTCTTTACGTGAGTGCAGCTACAGCGTGCGCTCTCAGGACATGATTACCTGCAGTGTTCCGTCAGTGAGGACTGAACTTGGAAAAAGGGCCTTCTCCTACTCCGCTCCTGCTTCATGGAATATCTTACAAAAAGATCTGAAGCTCTCGACCTTGACTTCTCTAAATGGTTTTCAGAATCTGTTGGAATCCTGGCAAAAACCAATGCAGATTTGTTCCTGTCTTTGATTTTATACGTCTACCTTATAATGTTTTGCTAGTTTTTTGATACTTTGTTAAAAAAAAAAAAAAACTTTCTTTTGTTTTTTTCTCTCTTTTGTTTTCTATTGTTTATTGTTTGTTTGTTTATTGTTTAAGGAAATTCTACCACTGCTGTTCATTGTTCTTTAGTTTTAGCAGGTCGCTTTCGTAAATGAGCCCATGAGGTTCAAAAGATTTACCTGACTAAATAAAGGTTGAATGAAAAGAGCATCCCTGATGCATCCTTACATTTCTATGCTGATGACACAGTTGTTTACAGTCGAGCTAAAACAGTTGCTAAGGCTTTCCAGTTATTGCAATCCACTTTTAACATCATCCAGTCAGATTCTGTCTCAAACTTGTCCTAAATGCTGATAAAAACCAAAGGGATGCTTTTTGAAAATAGGAAGTCGGTCCCAGCAGTTCTTCCTCTGATTTTATCCTCAGATGGTGTTCCTATTGAGTTTGTTGATTCCTATAAATATTTGGGTATCCTGGTCGATTCGCATCTCTCTTTAAAACTCTACGTGGAAAACCTAGTAAAGAAACTGAAAGTTAAACTGTCTAACTTTGAATGTTAGGAAACACCTTGTAACTGTGACTTTCCTTCCCTCCATTGATTACGGTGACATTCTCTACATGAATGCTCCTAGAAGCACCCTGCAGATGTTGGATGCTGTCTATCATGGTGCACTAAGATTCATAACTGGCTGTGATTATCGTACCCACCACTGCACCCTGTATTCACTGGTTAACTGGACATCATTAACCTCACGCAGACTCTTCCACTGGTACATTTTCATCTTCAAATCACTTCTTGGTCTGCTGCCCTCATACATCTCCTCCTACATGTCTTTGCGTGAGTGCAGCTACAGCGTGCGCTCTCAGGACATGATTACCTGCAGTGTTCCGTCAGTGAGGACTGAACTTGGAAAAAGGGCCTTCTCCTACTCCGCTCCTGCTTCATGGAATATCTTACAAAAAGATCTGAAGCTCTCGACCTTGACTTCTCTAAATGGCTTTAAGAATCTGTTGGAATCCTGGCAAAAACCAATGCAGACATGTTCCTGTTTTTAGTTTTCTACATTTGCCTTATAATCTATCTGTTTTGCAATTTTGACATTTTTTTTTGTTTTAAAAAAATCTGTATGCCTCTCTTATGATTGTCTTGTTGATTGTCAAAGGGAAGTCTATTGCTGCTGTTGTCATCATTCTTTGTTGAAACCAGGTCTCTCTTGTAAATGAGTCCTCAAGGCTCAATGGGAATAACCTGTGTAAATAAAGGTTGAATGAAAAAACCTGAAAAATTTCCTAATGTCGACCCACTGTTTCATATGTTCATTATTCAAATATTCATAGAAAATTCAATCAGCTGGACAGAATTGAACAAGAACAAATGCGCAATCTCCCTCAAAGCATCTGGTGTTGCATGTGGACTGAACAGTTGGCACACAACATAACTTGAGAAAACATCAAGGTAAAAGTACACACTTTACCGTTTCAACTTTCACCAATGTTTTGACTTGTAGAATATCTAAAGAAATTTTTTGTCATAACATAGCTTCAAACAGTAAGATTCAAAAATTTTGAATCAGCATCACTTAAATGACCAGAACCAGAGGACCAGTCGTGATTCGTTGCTACTTTACAGTTTGAAGCACACGGTCTTAAACATCTTGTAATCAACCAAGCATTAATGAGAGAGATGCAAACTGTTGGAAAATTTAAATGAAGGTTCTCTCACCTGGTGAAGGTTCTCCGATAAATCTTTTTCCTCATTCTCAAGCTGATGATGAGGTTCATTTTCTGTACAAATAAACAGTTGTAAAATTAACATATATATATTAGCTACTCATGAACTGAACACCCATTTAATACGACTACTATCCAAGCTTACATAGAAACCACTTAAACAGTGATGACAATAAATACTGTAATTTTGTGACTTATTAGATTTTACTTACTGGGTAATTTGTAAATGTGTTACTTCTGCATCTAAAGTGAAGTGCTATGTGTTGTCATCATTGTATGTTCCCACACAATGATGACAACACATAGCACTTTACTTTATTAGATGCTGAAGTAATCATTTAATCTAAAGCCAACAATACCCTCCTGTACATTTAGATTTAACTTTTTGAATGTATTTTATTTCATGTGCTTAACTTCTTGCAAAGCATTAAAATATGTATATATTTAGTGGAAAGTTTTTTTTTTTCCTTTTTCTGACAGCTGCATAATATTGTCAAAACAAACCCTGCCAAAGATATAGAGGCTCATTCATGCCCCTGAAACCATAAAAATATCTTCAAAAGTGCAGTTGACTTTGATCAAAACATGTCATTTTATCAAGCAATGTGTGTTCAAGTTATAAAAAAGTGAACTCATTTAGGATAAAATATAAATATTTTAAACAGTCTTGTACGATCTAATGTTGAATGTTGATCAAAGTATATCTTAACTTTTATAAATTCATATAAAAAGTGCCTCTTGGAGTCACAAACACAATAACCTGACAACACATTCTGTTTTCTCTGTGCTGTTTCAGGGAAAGTCGACGTAGAAAGACAAAGAAGGATGTTCTCACCCTGAGCTCGACTCTTCATCTCTGATGGTCGTTTGCTCCGCTTTTTGTTAGTGGCGCCTCTTTTACTGGTTTTCCGACCAGCTTTCAGGCTCCTCTTTGTTTTAGAGGCGCAACTAGTTTGAAAAAAGAAAAGAAAAAAGATGAGAAACTACAGTACAGCAGATGGTTTTCCCAGAACAACGCTTTGGTTGAAAAGGCTTACTAAGGCACGTAGTCTTCATCATCACTGTCGTCTTTGCAACAATCTTCGTCCGTCGTCTCTTCTTCCTCTGAAACATCTGCCGCATCCTCAGCTGGAGTACAGGTTTTGTCATCTGCCTGATCAATACTGTTTAAAAATAGTCACACACCATCACACCCTGACACTCAGCACGCCAGAGGTACCAGGTAATGTCCATGAATGTGACTTACTCCGAGTCATGACTGACGTCACTTTCATCAATGTTTACAACAATCTCCATTTGTGAAAATCTAAAAAAATAATAATAATATATTAAAAACAGATTAGAGTGCAAATTTCTATGACAAGTATATTACTGTTTTTTCTTTAAAAATTAAACAGGATTTTTATGTATATTTGTCTGTATTCAGTCATTTTATTGATTACTACTGTATATGGTCTGTCAAACGTTAAACAGTGTTGCTACAGCACAGGTATACTCCTGATTATTTTACTGCCCTCTGACCCTGACGTTACATTTTTTTGTTCACTAAAAAGTGCCTGCAGTCTTTTAACCAGCATGGTGCAGGAAGAAACCTTAGAAATGTTTCTGTCACCATAGAACATCATCCACACTACCGTACGTATTCTTCTCATTCACCAGATACAAATTAATGTACTGATTTAAAAGGTTTTAAAAAGAGGACTTCTTGAAAAAGCCTCTTTAGTTTCATGACAGATCGAGAGTTTTTAAATTTTAGACAAATAAGAGCTTCAAGAGCTGAAGTCAAGCTAATCCCCAATTGCTCACCGGGTGCTTACAGAGCTGCCCACTGCTCCACCCGGGTGTATCCCAGGTGTGAAGGGTTAAATGCAGAGAGCCAATTTCATCTTTGTATAGGAACATACAATGATGACAACACATAGCACTTTATTATTATTATTATTATAAAAGGAACCTGCAGCTGAAGACCTGTGAGACCTTAAAGCTGCTATATGTAACTTTTCTAACAATATATTTTTAACATATTTCTTCACTCTGTCACTAGATTGATGTTAGAGAGGTAATCTCTGAAAAAAACTAAAAAAAAATATTGTCCCCTTGCTTCTCCAGGTGGTAAATAAGCATTTCTAAAAAGAAAAAGTGACCCACCATTTTCCAGCCAATAAAAACAAAGTTTGTAACCAGCCAATAAAAACCGAGCTTGAATTTGAATCAGCCAATAAAAACAGAGCTTGAATTCAAATTTCAACAGACCACAAGGGGGCAGAGCCATATATGGCTCTGAGGGGGAGGGATCAGAATGCTTTGCCTGTTGAAAATATTTCTAAGTGCTGATGTTCTACAGAAACTGCAGACTGAACCTTTAACATATGATTTTATTGTTTGTTCATTTCAAGGCTGTATTTTCAAGCATGCAACACCACACCTCCTCTCTGGGCACTCTATATGCTTTTTTCAAAGCCATGAAGACACAATTAAATTCTTTCTGACCCTCTCTGTACTTCTCCATCAGCATCCTCAAAGCAAATATGGCATCTGTGGTGCTCTTTCTGGACATGAAACCATACTGCTGCTCACAGATAGTCACCTCTTGTCTAAGTCTTGCTTCCACAACTCTCTCCCAGATCTTCATCGTGTGGCTCATCAACTTAAAGGTCCACCGACATGATTTTTTTACTATTCATAAAATTGCTCAAAATATATATATTTTATCATTTAAATATGTTCGTTTTTGCAAACAAAATGATAAATCACTTTAATTTTGCTTTAAAAGTGATTTTGAACTTCAAGCCGTGTTTAATCATGGGAAATCCGATTACACGCGAACGCACCATCTGTGATGTCACACCGGGCAGAGCTCTGGGCTTGTCACAGTGCGCAGGTATGAGCAGCTCGACATGAAGGTAAGTCTGATACAGCATCAGACCTAAATTAGATCCTGTTGTTTCTTGTTCCATCACCCAAACTATTTTCTGCTTCCCAAAATGAAGACAAATAGCTCAAATCTTCACATAGATTGATAAATTCGTCCAGTTTTAAATTGTCCGCTATTAAAGACACCAGAGCCCTCTGCCCAGTGTGACATCACATATGGTGCGTTCGAGTGTAATCGGATTTCCCATGATTAAACACGGCTTGAAGTTCAAAATCACTTTTAAAGCAAAATTAAAGTGATTTATCATTTTGTTTGCAAAAACAAACATATTTAAATTATAAAATATATATATTTTGAGCAATTTTATGAATAGTAAAAAAAATCATGTCAGTGGACCTTTAATTCCCCTGTACAGGTAGTCCCCGACTTACGAGCGAGTTCCGTTCCTGCGAGTTGCTCGTAACACGAAAATTCGTAAGTTGGA
>JBBPBX010075365.1:0-17359 GCA_038048925.1 Garcialebias charrua | reverse complement strand
TACCTTGTTGATTTGGTCATGTTGTGTTTGGAGCAGATGAAACACTTTAAGGGCTGAGGTCAAACAGACACAGGATGTTGGTCTGCTGCTTTGTAACTCTTTAAAGGTGTTGCATGTTGAAAATATGTTCCGGTCCGACGATGTGAATTGAAAGGGATGAAATTCAGAGGAACCGACCCGTTCTCTGATGTCCCGTCTGAGCGGTGCGGTGGTGCTGTGGGTCATTAACAATCACACTCAGGGGGACCCACAGCCCTCAAACTGAAAAACAGGTTTCAACTTTAAAAACTAAATGAATGTATCTTTTTCAAATTCTTATGCTGTCTCAAATTTACTTGTAATGTTTTGATATATTTTTGTGTCAGAAAAATTACTTGCAAGTTTTTTATTTTTTTTCTAAAATGTTTAGAAGAATTTTTTTTTTTTTTTTTAGAAAATGCTTAATTATGAAAAACTCTGATTCTCAGTTTAAATAAAATTACCAAAAAGAAAAAGTCTGTTATCATTCTTTTAAAGAGTTGTGCTGTAGAGTTTTAATTCAGTTTACGGTTCTTTATACTCTTCCAAACTGCTGAATGTTTTTTTCTAGTACAGTTTCATGCCAATAAAGATTGAAAGGTATGTACGGTAACTACGGTTCTATTTCATCCACTGACTGCCAGAGGGTGGTGCTGAAAGCACTGAATGACTAATATCAACAATGTTACAAGGAATCCTGAGTATATACCTCACTGAGAAGGCACAGAGGACCCTTGCAGAAGAACCTGGCCCAGGGGATGAGGGGTGGCCACATTAACTCTAGAACCTGGTGAATGTGCTTGGTGAAGCCCATGATACAGCAGTACCGGTACATATTGCTTCCAATGGAAACCCTCAGGGCAGCCCAGGAAGCGGAGACGCTCCTGGTAGAATGTGCCTTCACGCCGACTGGCAGGGGACGGTGCCCTGCTGTGTAGGCATGGCAGATGACATCCACGATCCAGTGGGAGAGGCGCAGCTTGGAAAGAGGATAGCCCAGTCTAGGGCCCCCGTAGCACACAAACAGCTGGTCTGAGTATCGTATAGCAGCAGTAGCTGCGACGTATTTCTCCAGCGCTCTCACTGGGCACAATAATCCAGACCCTTCGCCAGGTGTAGGTTGAAAACGTGCCAGCCTTAACGGTTAGTTACAGTGAGAGTGAGATAAGACCTTTGGTACAAAAGCAATGTTCGGCCACAAGGTAACATCAGAGCCCTCGTTTTGGGTGGAGCATGTGGGCGTGGCGATGTGGCGAATCAGACGTAACGCCGTCACAATACGTTTGGCCTTTTGGGAGCTTTATCATATCCCAAAACTCACCAAATTTGGCAGACTCGTCAGGACTGGTGAAAAATTACATATTTTGGGGGCGTGGCCAAAATTGCAACAGAAAGGGCTCAAGAGCGCCACCTAGAATATTTCAAACTACCCTCCGCATTGGCCTTAGTTTCACGTAGGATCATGAAATTTGGTACACTTGTCCAATTCACCAAGACGCACAGAAAACCCTCTGGCATCAACGTTGTACGATAAATGGGAAGGCGGCCATTTTGGAATGTGGACCAAATCGAGTGCACGCACTGGGTGCCGAACGGGTACGGGAAAGGCACGAGAGTGTTTCGGGGTGGACCAGCTCGACTTCCCGCGGTCGCCGCGAGAAGGGCGGAGCGGCGCTAAGGCATTCACACGTGCATTTAATGCCAACAAGGCATTCACACTATAGAGATTGTGTTTATATTTGTGTGAATGCCAACAAGGCATTCACACTATAGAGATTGTGTTTATATTTAATAATATTATTATTATAGTTACTATCTTCCGTCCGTACGTTTTTTGGCACGCTACTCCTCCTAGAGTATTTGTGCCATTTCAACGATTCATATATCAAAATGTTCAGCTCGTTCTATAGAGATTGTGTTTATATTTGTGTGAATGCCAACAAGGCATTCACACTATAGAGATTGTGTTTATATTTATTCTCGTATGTTACTATCTTCCGTCCGTACGTTTTTTGGCACGCTACTCCTCCTAGAGTATTTGTGCCATTTCAACGATTCATATATCAAAATGTTCAGCTCGTTCAGGACAATCCAGCTATGACTTTTGGTAATGCTGCAAGTTGCGCTTTTTGAAATATTAAGCCTTTTCGGCCATTTTTTTCCCATTGAAAATGAATGGAGCTAAAATGAAATGGTCTTTTGGGGGCTTTATCATACCCTAAAACTCACCAAATTTGGCAGACTCATCACTCAGACATGCAGGAGTAACAAATGATCAAAACCTCGCATTTTCATATATGCTGAAGGGGCGTGGCCTGGCCTCAAAGTTAGGCATCTCGCCATGAAAAACGAAACACTAATAGCACCTACACGAAAACCGTCTAATACATCAAACCTTCAGTGATTGACCCACAACCACTCCCCTGCAATACTGAATGGTCAAATCATGACATTAATTAAGCCACGCCCCCTCACAACAGGAAGTGTACAGTTATACATTGAACGTCCCGATCGGACACCTGTTACCTAATCAGCGGGACGGTCTGTCCAGTGACCGAAGACATGTTGCTGTAACAAGCTTTCCAACACTGACCGTTTTGGGTGGAGCATGTGGGCGTGGCGACGTGGCGAATCAGACGTAACGCCGTCACAAACGAAACACTAATAGCACCTACACGAAAACTGTCTAATACATCAAACCTTCAGTGATTGACCCACATCCGGTCCCCTGCAATACTGAATGGTCAAATCATGACATTAATTAAGCCACGCCCCCTCACAACAGGAAGTGTACAGTTGTACATTGAAGGTCCCGATCGGACACCTGTTACCTAATCAGCATGACGGTCTTTCCAGTGACCAAAGACATGTTGATGTAACAAGCTTTCCAACACTGACCGTTTTGGGTGGAGCATGTGGGCGTGGCGATGTGGCGAATCAGACGTAACGCCGTCACAATACGTTTGGCCTTTTGGGAGCTTTATCATATCCCAAAACTCACCAAATTTGGCAGACTCGTCAGGACTGGTGAAAAATTACATATTTTGGGGGCGTGGCCAAAATTTCAACAGAAACGGCTCAAGAGCGCCACCTAGAATATTTCAAACTACCCTCCGCATTGGCCTTAGTTTCACGTAGGATCATGAAATTTGGTACACTTGTCCAATTCACCAAGACGTACAGAAAACCCTCTGGCGTCAACGTTGTACGATAAATGGGAAGGCGGCCATTTTGGAATGTGGACCAAATTGGGTGCATGCATTGGGTGCCGAACGGGTACGGGAAAGGCACGAGAGTGTTTCAGGGTGGACTAGCTGGACTTCCCGCGGTCGCCACGAGAAGGGCGGAGCGGCGCTAAGGCATTCACACGTGCATTTTCGTAGGAAATGCGGTTTTTCTAGTTATTATTATTCTTCCGGGTACTATCCTGATTCCGTACGTTTTTCGGCACGCTACTCCTCCTACAGTTTTTGTGCTATTTCAACAATTCATATATCAAAATGTTCAGCTCATTTAGGACATGGGTGCTATGACTTTTGGTATTGGTGCAACTTTAGCTTTTTGAATTATTTAGCCTTTTCGGCCATTTTCTTCCCCATTGAAAATGAATGGAGCTAATTTTTCATCCTTGATATCTTTGGAACTCTTTAGAATATTTCACTACTCCTTTCACATTTTGGACCAGCTTAGCTTCCTTCAGCTACCTTGTACATTTTTTAAAAAATATTTCAGCTACTTTCAGCTAATTTCAGCTGTTTTTTCAACTGCTTTGCACTCTTTTCAGCTTTATGCAGCTTACTTCAACATTTTTGTACTTCTACTGACTTATTTCTGCTAATTTCAGATCATTATGCTCCTTTCAGATAATTTTTGAAAGATTGGGATATTTTAGCTATTTTAGCTACTATTTAGCTGTTTTATGATAGTTTCAGCTTTTTCAGCTATTTCAACAATTTTTTTTAATCAATCCAACTTTTTTCAGCCTAATTCAGCAAAACCATGCTCTACCAACTTCCTTCTGGTAATTTAAGATTGTTTCTGCTTGTTTTAGCTGTTGTTCAGCTGTTTTTGGCCAATTTCAGCTTTATTCAGATATTTTCAACTTTATTTTGCTTATTTCTACTTATTTCAGATTTTTTTCAATTTCAGATTGTTTCAGATACTTCATATTATGCTGCTTTGTGCTTATTTCTGCTAGTTTCAGCTTCTTCTGCTATTTTAGCTACTATTAAGCTGTTTTTATGCTAATTTAGGCTTGTTTCAACACATTCCACATTATTTGAACTCATTTCAACTTTTTCCAGCCAAATTCTGCAAAAATGTACTCTCTCTACTAATTTCTAAGACATTTAAGCTTCTTTCTGCTATTTCAGATAATATTCAGCTGTTTTTGCTATCTTAAGCTTTTTTCAGATAATTTCAACTTTATTTTGCTTATTTCTGCTTAGTTCAGATTTTTTCAGATTTCAGATTGTTTCAGATATTTCAGATTATTCACAATTATGCTATTTCTAATTAGTTCAGATAATTTAAGCTTATTTCTGCTATTTTAGATAATATTCAGCTGTTTATGCTATCTTAAGCTTTTTTCAGATAATTTCCACTTTTTTTGCTTATTTCTGCTTAGTTCAGATTTTTTCAGATTTCAGATTGTTTCAGATATTTTAGATTATTCAGATTATGCTGCTTTGTGCTTATTTCTGCTAGTTTCAGCTTCTTCTGCTATTTTAGCTACTATTAAGCTGTTTTATGCTAATTTAGGCTTGTTTCAACAAATTCCACAATATTTGAACTCATTTCAACTTTTTCCAGCCTAATTCTGCAAAACTGTACTCTCTCTACTAATTTCTAAGACATTTAAGCTTATTTCTGCTATTTTCAGCTTCTTCTGCTTTTTTAGCTACTATTAAGCTGTTTTTATGATAATTTAGGCTTTTTTCAACAAATTCCACATTATTTGAACTCATTTCAACTTTTTCCAGCCTAATTCTGCAAAAATGTACTCTCTCTACTAATTTCTAAGACATTTAAGCTTCTTTCTGCTATTTCAGATAATATTCAGCTGTTTTTGCTATCTTAAGCTTTTTTCAGATAATTTCAACTTTATTTTGCTTATTTCTGCTTAGTTCAGATTTTTTCAGATTTCAGATTGTTTCAGATATTTCAGATTATTCACAATTATGCTATTTCTAATTAGTTCAGATAATTTAAGCTTATTTCTGCTATTTTAGATAATATTCAGCTGTTTATGCTATCTTAAGCTTTTTTCAGATAATTTCCACTTTTTTTGCTTATTTCTGCTTAGTTCAGATTTTTTCAGATTTCAGATTGTTTCAGATATTTTAGATTATTCAGATTATGCTGCTTTGTGCTTATTTCTGCTAGTTTCAGCTTCTTCTGCTATTTTAGCTACTATTAAGCTGTTTTATGCTAATTTAGGCTTGTTTCAACAAATTCCACAATATTTGAACTCATTTCAACTTTTTCCAGCCTAATTCTGCAAAACTGTACTCTCTCTACTAATTTCTAAGACATTTAAGCTTATTTCTGCTATTTTCAGCTTCTTCTGCTTTTTTAGCTACTATTAAGCTGTTTTTATGCTAATTTAGGCTTTTTTCAACAAATTCCACATTATTTGAACTCATTTCAACTTTTTCCAGCCTAATTCTGCAAAAATGTACTCTCTCTACTAATTTCTAAGACATTTAAGCTTCTTTCTGCTATTTCAGATAATATTCAGCTGTTTTTGCTATCTTAAGCTTTTTTCAGATAATTTCAACTTTATTTTGCTTATTTCTGCTTAGTTCAGATTTTTTCAGATTTCAGATTGTTTCAGATATTTTAGATTATTCAGATTATGCTGCTTTGTGCTTATTTCTGCTAGTTTCAGCTTCTTCTGCTATTTTAGCTACTATTAAGCTGTTTTTATGCTAATTTAGGCTTGTTTCAACAAATTCCACATTATTTGAACTCATTTCAACTTTTTCCAGCCTAATTCTGCAAAAATGTACTCTCTCTACTAATTTCTAAGACATTTAAGCTTCTTTCTGCTATTTCAGATAATATTCAGCTGTTTTTGCTATCTTAAGCTTTTTTCAGATAATTTCAACTTTATTTTGCTTATTTCTGCTTAGTTCAGATTTTTTCAGATTTCAGATTGTTTCAGATATTTCAGATTATTCACAATTATGCTATTTCTAATTACTTCAGATAATTTAAGCTTATTTCTGCTATTTTAGATAATATTCAGCTGTTTATGCTATCTTAAGCTTTTTTCAGATAATTTCCACTTTTTTTGCTTATTTCTGGTTATTTCTGATTTCAGATTGTTTAAGATGTTTCAGATTATTCCCAATTAGGCTCTTACTAATTCCTTCTTCTGATTTAAGCTTATTTCTGCTATATTAGATAATATTCAGCTGTTTTTGTTCAATTTCAGCTGATGGCCGCCAACATTACTTTCAAATGGCTTTAACTCAGCCATCTTTATACATAAAGAGCCGAAAATGGGTGAGTTTGTAGCTGAGGACATTGTCTATCATGTACGGAATCCAAATCAAAAATCCAAGATGGCCGACAAAGCAAAAAAGTAAAAACACTGTAAAATGGTCAATTTTAGTCATATTGAGCTCAAACTTGATGTAGTGATAGCTGAGAATGTTTCCTATCAAATGCTATATCAAAATAAAAAATCCAAGATGGCCGACAACGCTACTTTCAAATGGCTTTAACTCAACCATCTTTATACATAGAGAGCCGAAATTTGGTGAGTTTGTAGCTAAGGACATTGTCTATCATGTACGGAATCCAAATCAAAAATCCAAGATGGCCGACAAAGCAAAAAAGTAAAAACACTATAAAATGGTCAATTTTAGTCATATTGAGCTCAAACTTGATGTAGTGATAGCTGAGAATGTTTCCTATCAAATGCTATATCAAAATCAAAAATCCAAGATGGCCGACAACGCTACTTTCAAATGGCTTTAACTCAACCATCTTTATACATAGAGAGCCGAAATTTGGTGACGTTGTAGCTAAGGACATTGTCTATCATGTACGGAATCCAAATCAAAAATCCAAGATGGCCGACAAAGCAAAAAAGTAAAAACATTATAAAATGGTCAATTTTAGTCATATTGAGCTCAAACTTGATGTAGTGATAGCTGAGAATGTTTCCTATCAAATGCTATATCAAAATCAAAAATCCAAGATGGCCGACAACGCTACTTTCAAATGGCTTTAACTCAGCCATCTTTATACATAGACAGCCGAAATTTGGTGAGGTTGTAGCTAAGGACATTGTCTATCATGAACATAATCCAAATAAAAAATCCAAGATGGCCGACAAAGCAAAAAAGTAAAAATACTATAAAATGGTCAATTTAAGTGATATTGAGCTGAAACTTGGTGTAGTGATTGCTGACAATATTTCCTAATAAATGCTATATCAAAATCAAAAATCCAAGATGGCCGTCAATGCTACTTTCAAATGGCTTTACCTCAGCCATCTTTATACATAGAAAGCTGAAATTTTGTGAGTTTAAAGCTATGCACATTCTCTATCACGTATTGAATGCAAATCAAAAATCCAAGATGGCCACCTTAGCTAAAAGAGAAAAAAATGCCATAACTCTGCCATTTTTAGAGCGATTCAACCAAAAGTTTGCAAATTGGTAGATGACAATGATCCCTACAAAGCCCTGATTGAAAAACAAAAATCGAAGATGGCCACCTTAGCTAAAAGAGAAAAAACACCATAATTTGACCATTTTTAGAGCTATTTAGCTGAAATTTAGTGTAATGGTAGCTGACAGCACTTATAAACACAATGGGTGGCGAACAGAGGAGGAGGACTCAGGTTCCACCTTTAAAAAACCTGTGGTGCAGCTTTGGAACTGATTCCGAGACGATTTTCACACATTGATTGAACAGACTAGCTAGAGTTTCCGTGGTCGCCACAATAAGGCTGGAGCGTCGCATAGGCATTCACACGTGCATTTTCTATCATGCTGTCTATCTATCTATCTATCTATCTATCGATATATCTATCTATCTATCTATCTATCTATCTATCTGTTTTTAGTTTTATTTTATAATTATTTTATTTTATACAGTGTTACACTTTTACTATTTTATGTTTATGTTTATTAAATGTTTCAGTGTTTTAGTGTTTAAATGGTTACTGTTGCACTGAGGGACTGAGAGAAACGCAATTTCAATCCTGTGTATGTCCTGTACATATTGCAGTTCTGACAATAAAGTTGACTTTGACTTTGACTTTGGTTGTTTGATTAAAAATGATTTGCCGTAGAGCAGCAACACTCACAAGATGCATAGGAGAGGTGATTACAAAGGATCTCCAGCTTCTGTTCATAGTGGAAGATCAAGGTTTCCAAGCATTTGTGGGAGATCCATCCATCCATCTATTTTCGTCTGCTTATTCGGGGTCGGGTTGCGGGGGTAGCAACCTAAGTAGGGATACCCAGACTTCCCTCTCCCCAGCCACTTGGAGCAGCTCCTCTGGGGGAATCCCAAGGTGTTCCTAGGCCAGCAGAGAAACATAGTCCCTCCAACGTGTCCTGGGTCTTCCTCTGGGCCTCCTCCCGGTGGGACATGCCCAGAACACCTCACCAGGGAGGCGTCCAGGAGGCATCCTAACCAGATGCCGGAGCCACCTCAACTGGCTCCTCTCGATGTGGAGAAGCAGCGGCTCTACTCCGAGTCCCTCCCGGATGACTGAGCTTCTCACCCTATCTCTAAGGGAGAGTCCAGACACCCTGCGGAGAAAACTCATTTCAGCTGCTTGTATCTGAGATCTCGTTCTTTCGGTCACAACCCAAAGCTCATGACCATAGATGAGGGTGGGAACGTAGATCGATTGGTAAATTGAGAGCTTTGCCTTTCGACTCAGCTCTCTCTTCACCACGACAGACCGGTACAGCGCCCGCTTCACTGAGGATGTTGCTCCAGTTTTCCCTCATTCGTGAACAAGACCCCGAGATACTTAAACTCCTCCACTTGGGGAGATCTTCATCTAAAATAAAAAATATTTTCATTTTATAGTAATTTTTTAAAATCATTAAACAATATTTTATTTTAATGGTACAACAAATACTAAAGTAAACATAGCGTCCATACTTCACAGTTTTTCACTTATCACGGGGGCAGGCTGGAACCTAACAACTGTGATAGATGAGATACTGTGTTGTTATTATTTTCCTTATTTTATACTTTAGTGTTTCAAACACCATTTTCTCATATTTTAGATAATTATATCTGTTTTATCTGATGTATAGCAATATTGTTATACTTTAGAGTTAAAAAAAACTTACAATGATGTCTTGTATTCTTTATGCAGCTTTGATTGGGAATACAGGTGGTCCTCGACTTACGGCAACTCTGACTTACGAATGTGCTCCCAACGCCACTATGTGCTATTGTCAAGAAGAGTGAGTTTATTATGGATTCAAAACCAACAAAAATTAATCAGTACAGGAAAGCTTATGGAAAGTAGTGCAAAAATATATTAATAACAGTTGTCGAAGTAGAAACATGTCTGGTCTTGTCTAGGACTTGTCCGGACTTGTCTATTATGCAACTTCAGTTATCTCATCTGTTCAGAAAGGGAGCACAGAGTGCTGCAGAAATGCTCCACTCAGAAACACACACACACACACTCACACACACACTCACCCAGACGCACGCTCACACAGACAGGCAGAGCACAGGAGGAGAACGGCAAGGGGAGCAGAAAAGAATAAGTGTTTTAAACATTGGAAAAGTCTATAAAGTCTGAATAAAAGAAAGTGTAGTTATAAAGCTAAGATAAATAAGAGAAGTTTGACTATGTCTTAAGGTTTACCGAAGAACAGGTTGTGAAAGAAGTCAGGCAGAAGGCCACAATGAGTCACCATGAGTAAACACACACGAACATTTTGAGCTGAACTGCAGCAGAGAGCAGAAAGGAGAAATGACTGCAAAGACTTGTTCTAACTTTAATATGTTTTTATCTAAACTTGGTTTAACCTTAATTGATTTTAATATTAACATGTTTTAATCAGTATAATCATGAGATATGATTTTTACCAATAATCATGGTAGATGTGTTTAACTAATATAATCAAGTGAGATGTGTTTTACTTAATATAATCAAGTGAGAAATGGTTTTAACCAATATAATCATTTAATATGATGTTGTTATGATAAAACGTTAATCATTTTTTATAATAGCAATTGTAATGATGTGTTACTATGTTTCAAAGATGGTTTTGTGGCAAAAGTGGTCTATTGCAAAACACACATGTTGGGAAGTATAACTTGCAAACACTTTACTGGAAAAAGTGATGTAACTAACTGACCAGAGTTGTGTCAACCTCCGCCCTGGTGAATCATCCAGCCTCGAGCACAAAGAGCAAATTCATTTCCTAATAAGGGATCATGTAGCTTCAAGCAGAAATAGAACAGAGCAACAAGATTGCCTGGAAACTGACAAAGCAAGCAGACTTAACCAATCATAGACAAGCTATCCCCCTCCTCCCAGGGAGGAGGCGGGACTAAGATTTCTATTTAACCACCCTGTTGCGACAGGACGAGGCAGTCCAGCTGTCAGGCTGTCCGAAGTTGTCATGATGCGGTCGAGGAGCTGTACATCAGACATCGAGTAACTGGAGCTGACCTGCTCCACTGAAGACCCAAGGCGTGGTTCAGATCGACTCCGTGCTGACAGGAGGAAGCAAGCGTCCTGGGGAGAGACTTCTTTTCTTTCATTTTTAAGCTTTGAGGAAAGACTGGACAGTTTTTACCCAGACAGCCAGGACGAAGCAAAACTTGTTTCTTCAGATCAGACCAGCAGGGAGTCAGAGGTGAGTCTCAGTCCTCAGGGACTGAAGGCGACTGCTTCAGGTATTCCCTCTCGGTCCCCGAGGGACTTTGAGGAAGGAAAAGGGTATGCCTGTAAGACACCTTACTGAATCCTGGCTTCAGCTAGATTTAAATCGAATTAAATTAAATGCGGATAGAGCGGAAGCAATTAGACAATTCAATTATCTCAGAAACTTAATTGCTCGAGGTTGCTTGATAATACAGAGGGCCCTGGAGGGATACATTCACTGGGTAAGATTTTAAGTAAAACTCTAAACCCTGATCCTTAAGGTCAGGAGAGACGTGTGTTTGCAGAAGACCACTCTAACTCTGATTCTTAAAATCAGATGAGATGGAAATGAGTGAGTGTACTCTAAACTCTAGCTCATAAAGCTGGATGAGGAATTTTCTTATGATTAAGCACTCTAATTCTGGTCCATAAGACTGGATGGGTATTGGAAGTGTTAACTGTGTGACATCAATGAGACGACCCTCCGAGCCTCTCCAGCCTGGACTCCAGAAAAGAACCTCCTCAAAGACTCTATGCAGATCGAGCAACTTAACATCAGGTCTGAGGATTGTTTGGTGAATTAATACTTTTACTAATAATTAATTGTACTGTTATGCTGTAAACGCTGATCCTTCCCTGCAAAATAATTGATTAAAATAAACAAAACGTAAAATTCTTGACTTTTATTCATCAACTACTTGTCCATGGAAATGTAAGTTTGGTTCACAAAGATAACATCAAATATTGGGAGGTTTTGAAAGGTTAAGCATTAGCACCTAAGGTTTAATATAAAAACAATACCCCAGGATCCGATCTCCTGGATCCTAAAATTAACTGGATCAGTAACAATAGCGAGCTTAAACACGGGAGAAGCCTCCGTTAACATGAGTTGCCTTGTACTAAACCCTCCGGTCCCCAGCTGCTGAGGTGGAGGGAGGGGCAAGGTGAAAAAGGGGTGTGGCTTATGGAAGCTAGGAGGTGAATAGTCCAGATGAATTCTCCCATCGACAGCCTTCAGTCGGAAGCTGTCCCACGTAGTTCAAGGTAATACCCAAACTCCGGGACCGGTTCAATAGACCCTGTTAGCAGGTAGGCTGCAGTGAGGGCGTGTCACGCACCTTGTGATTACCTCGCTGATTATTCAGATAAGCAAACATGGCGACCACGAAGGGACCCTCTTTATGAATAAAGACTCCCAAGAGACAAGGCGTGCGTCAAAGGACTGACAAGCGCCAGAAAAACGACTCCTCTTAGAGTAGAGAAGTTGTAGTCGGCTGGTCTAAGCTATCAGCTAAGTGCCCCTTAATTCCACAGCAGTGGGCGGGGTAAAAAGGGCTTATTCGTGATCTACTGACCATAGATCGGGAGTAAGATTAGCAGCAGGTCGGTTTTCATCCCAGGTACAGGGACATAAAGTCAGTCGGCTTTGAAAACGGACAAACTCGAGACGACAAAAACGAAAAATGGCTGCAGAAGCGGCACCAACAGGACTGGTGGTCCAGTCCACAGAAAACGATCCAACTGGACCAAAACCCGCACCAGCGGCAACGACAAAGACTGAGGATCCGCCCAAAACGGACGATCCGAACCGACAAGAACCGGACACAGCAGGTGAGCCAAAGAATGAGATTCCGATAGAAATAATTCCGTACGGCCAGGGGTTCCCTACTTGGCATTCCGACCTTCAAACAAGGTACAGAAGAAGTCATATAAAAGTAAACGATAAGGAATTAGAGACCTACCTGGCTAAGGAAATAGCAGAAAATAATATCTTCTGTAGTCCTGGGTTGGTAGAAGGCCGTCAGATAATGGTAATAAAAGACCCAGGCTTTATGACACGTACAGCTGGCCCCAGAACATGGCTAAAATGGTGGGCACAGCAGCTTGAGGCCCCTTATGGGCTAAACATAATAATGTTACACAGTCCCTCGGCCGAGTATGACCCTCTCGTAAAGAGGGCGGCTAAGACATCGGGGATAGCACATTCTAGCGCAACTCCTGATGCAAAAGCAATCAAAATACTCCCACAATATGAGGAGGAATTGAACAGAATGAAAGCGTACAAAGTGAAAAGGAAACAGACACCTAAGATGGAACCTGGAAATGACTCTGTAACAGGATCTCCTGAAACTACGGACGATGAACGTGGGGGGGGAGGAACAGATCCAACAGCTCCCCCGCCAGGTGAAGGAACATCAGGAGAGATGAGGTTCGTAATTCTCCCATACGGCCATGGTTTTGAGTCCTGGCACCCAGAAGTTCAGAGGGTAGCTAGGGAAAACAGCGCAGATATAGAGGAAAAAACCCTAAAACAAGGTCTGGTGCATTATATAAAACAGAAAAGAGAATACTATGGTTTGCCAGGAACAGACAACAGTCAACTGATAATAGTAAAAGACTCGGCAGAAATAACAAGCAAGTGTGAGATTAAAGCGTGGCTACGATGGGTGATGAATCAGATTGAGGAGAGTAGGCGCGGAAATGTGACCTCTATCCTCAGTCCTTCAACTGAGTATGACCCCCTAATAAAAAGGGTTGCCAAAGAAACCGGGTTGGGTGTATACTTAATAGACCCAAACGTTAAAGCAACCCCGATGAGTGAAATGTATAGGGAAGAAATACATAAGTTGAGACAATACCGGCAAAAAAGTTACGGAGCAACAGGTAACCCGGAGCATGGATCAGACTCTGAAATAAACACTCCGGAAGAGTCAGGTAAAGAACCTGAGCCAAAAAGGAAGCCCATTGTTCCTAGGAGAACAAAGGTCACAAGAAAAGAAAAAGAACCAGGTCTCTCAGTCCTCCTGTATGGCAGAGGGCATGAAACCTGGGATCCATTCATGCAAGAAACGTTCAAACGAAACAACCCGAAAATAGGTGAGGAAACCTTGCTGAAGGACCTGCACGAACAAATAGGAGAGCTGGGGGAGTTTAACTGCACCTACATCGGACCTTTAAGTCAGATGGTAGTATGGGCACACCCGACGGAAGTAAAGACAAAAGCCGAAGTTCTAACTTGGTTGAAGTGGTGGACACAAGTGATTGGGGACACCACTACAGGAGAGGTGGTAGTGTTATACAGCCCATCGGAAGAGTACGACCCCCTAGTGAAAATGGTAGCCAACGAAATGGGAGTGGGCTGGATCACTAGCGCCGAGGACAGGACGGTAAAAGCGACCTATAGATTTAGAGAATACACTGAAGAACTGAATAAACTTAAGCAGTACAAACAAATGATAGCAGATCGGAAAAAAGCAATGCCAAAAGAGCGAGGCAGCAGTGGGCTGGGCTGCGCAGCCATAAAACCTGCCTCAAACCAGGGTCCCAGTTCATGGGGTTCCAAGGGGAACTTAAGAACTTACAGAGAAAACCGTACTTATGGTACTGACCCAGAATCAAGTGAAACGGACAATGAAGGGGACCCCAGGTCTCCTGCCACCAGCCCCGAAAGAAAGAGGAAAGGAAGGAAAGACAACGGAGATTCAAATCCCGGTGAGTCAGATGACAACGCCGGTAAGGGATTCAAAATTATGACCCGAGCCCTGGCAAAACAGTTAGCCGAATTCTTGAACGTAAACCCCGTAGAAAAAACGGAGATACATAACCCAAAAGGGCAGTTAAAACCCCAACAGGAAACTAAACCACCCCTAGTAGGTTCCTTACGACCCTCGGGAGAAATTCCTAAGAAAAGTATTGCTAAGATAAAACATCATGACCAAGACTTTGAACTCCCTCAGGGATCAGGCAGTACGGGGCAAACTTTCAAAGGACTCCTTGAAGGAGTACCAGAACCAGCCCCAAGAGCAAAACCAAGGACTGGATCTCCTCGCAAGCAACCCATAGAGACAATCCAATTCTCAAAACCCCTCGGTCCATTACCCGACGAAGCTCGGGTCTTAAAACTTCAAAATGGGATCAAGGTATGTAGTTTGGTAGGAAGCGCCTTCACAATGGAGGGCGATGGGCTGCTGGTATTCACCAAAAATAACTGTAAAATCCATAACAAAACTTTCAGAAAGGTCCTGAACACTGCAGCTGGACCCCAATATGAAAATGAAGTAAGAGAGTTGATGGCACAAACACGAGAATCAGAGTCAAAAGTGTGCCTAACGAGCGGAGGGAATCTCTTGTATAATACTATAATACATGTCCCAATTAGAAGTTACAAAAAAACAGATAGTAACGAGGAGTATATGAGGGAAATGATAAAGGCCCTCGAGCAAGGGATGGCCCAAGCGCTCGCGAAAAACTTCAGACGAGTGGTAACGACAACCGAAGGGTTACGATCTGAAAACCTCCAGTGGGAAATAGCCGAACGAGTTGCTGTTCATACAATGACTTACTTGGCAAGCAGTATGCCAAGCGCTACCTTGCTAAAAGAAATAGTCATAGTGACCCCACCCCACCTGGAGGAAGAACGAAAGAAACGGTTGTTGGCCGAAATGTCCCCGCCAGGGAAACCATCCGTCAATAATCAACCCAAGAACACTGAAATAAATGATGGAGAGATGCCAGGTACCTCAGGGGTCACAGGACAAAAGAAGTCCATCGCGAAAGACACCCATGTAAGGTTAACACTGATTGAGACCACCCCCATAGGGAAAGATTTGAGCAGTTCTAATCCAGAATCAGGAGGAGTGGAGCAGATACTCCAGAAGGACGAACTGGATGTCAGGTAGTCACCGCAATACAAGCTTTAAATGCGGGAAACGCAGAGATCGGGGATGAACAGCCGCAAGAAGGATTAGGTCAAGATTTTGATGAAGACCTAGGTTTAATAAACTATGAAAGTGACGATAGTGTTAGCCTGAGCTCAATGGAGCAGAATCATCTACCAAAAAAGTCCTTGAGGTTTGGACTAAAGAAGGGGCAAAAGAAACCAGTACCACTCATAGATCCACAGCAAGCATCAGAAAGAATAGCCAGGGACCCAACATGGGGTCTCATACAGACAAAGCAGGGACGTAGTACATATGTTCCTGAGGCCGGCCAAAGCCACCGTGATATTCCAACAGAGTGGGCCGATAAATTAGATGAGATGGTGGGATTGACAGTAAAAGCCACCTTGGGAGAATGGGCTAACATTTTGATGATGCCCATGTTCCCCACATTGGCCGCTCACCAAGACCTAACCGAAAATTTTAGAACCGCTTACGTGTCAATAGCGCACGATGTGATGCTGAGAAGAATGAGAAAGACTGCATACAAATATGCTAAAGAAACAAACGAGAAAATGAGGGATGAGATATCAGAGAGTGATGAAGAAGCATCTGGTCAGGGAGAAACTAGTCAGGACTACCACGAACCTCAGTTAGACCAAAAATCTAAGAGGGCTGAACAGAACCGAACCTTCAGCTCAGAAGCTGATAGTTATCGTGAGTACAAAATGCTGAAAAACTTAGTGAGGGAGAAAAGATCTGATGAAAAACCCGAAGAATACATAAAAGATGTATGGCCTATGGTAATTAGTTCCACGGAGTGTGACGCAGCCAGAAAGCTGTGGCTGGGTAATGTCACTGCAAACCCAGTGGGCAAAGAGGAGACAGCTCAAGATCATTTTGAGAGATTGGTACTTGAGGACATGGACGACGAGGATGCTCAAATTCAACGGGCAAAAGTACGTATGGATCAAGGCCAACACCTCACATCAGTCTGGTATTCACTAAAACAAAATGTCCCACCAAAAAGGTATGTTAAAGCCTTAAGAGTAGTAACAAAGGGTAGGAAAGGTGAAGTGAAATTCATTTCAATGCCCAATGATACTTTAGTCCCCCAGATCGATCAGGCAGTGAAAGCTTATGATCTAGAACAACAGTACTGGGAGGAAAAAAGGAAAAATGAGACAAAACAGAGCTCAAAACAGCCAAAAGTGGCCCCTAGGGCCCCTCAACAACAACAGCAGCAACAATATAGAGGGTCCCCAAGGCAGTCTGAGCCGCAATACAGAGAAAATCCCCAAAGACCACGATCCGAACAACAGTATGGAGAACGGTCTCAGAGACCTCAGCAAGAACAACAGTACAGAAACCAACAGCCAAGAAGGTATCAAGCTTCACCTGGAAATGCAGCACCTCAGAAAAAGAGCGATTACGTGCCTACAGAAGAGTATAATAGAATGACCCCTGAGCAGAGACAGGCCCTCCAGGAATCCCGAAAGAAAAGGGACGGGGGGCCAGCTAAATAATGGCTGATAGGTCGCGGGTCACCCTAGAAGGCGCTTATTGGGATGGGGACGAAATCCACACCAACGTGGATGGAGAGCCCTATCTAATAGACTCTGGGGCAGAGGTGTCTATGACCCGCAAAAACCTAAAAACAATAGGACACCTAACGGTTCAACTGGCTAATGGAACCGTAGAAAAAATGCCTTATGCATTATGGCACGGAATTGTGTGGATCAAAGGACCATACAACCTAGTTGCAATAACTGATTTGAAAGAATTAAGAAAACCACGGAAAGACCGTAGAGCT
>JBBPBX010075364.1:0-17359 GCA_038048925.1 Garcialebias charrua | reverse complement strand
ATATATGTATATGTATATATATATATATATATATATATATATATATATATATTAGGGGTGTAACGATACACAAAACTCTCGAGACGAGACGAGACAAATTACAGAGTTCGCGAGAACGAGACGAGATTTTAATATTAGTTCAAGAAAACTTCAAAGATCGGTTTTATGCCGCAAAAAGGCTTTTATTCTGTTTTAACATGTATTACAAACTCAACTGATGTCTTCATTTTACTGATTGAATCTCCTTAGACCTTAGAACGTTCAACTTTGTTTAAAAAAAATAGATATTCACGCAGGACTTTCCAAAAATTGAACATAAATATCCGCATCAGCACTGAATCTGCAGCCGTCACTCACCAGTGTTGCCAGATTGGGCGGTTCACCGCGATTTTCCTTCTGACTTTTGCGGGTAAAGAGTGCTTTGGGTGGGTGGGACTCTATCTGGCAACACCGGTCACACCGGTGTTTACACAAGTGTGTCTTTACATCCGGGGCAGCGCCGGGACCCTCCATCAGTAGTTGGGGCGTCTTCTATAGCAACTTCATCCGGCGAAGCCATGCTGTCCGTGACGCTGACTTGCTAGGGGCTGCTAGCATTAGCGACTCGCGAGACAACGTTACCTCTCAACGAGAGATATCGCGGGAGTTTAATATCGCGAGATCTCGTACAACGAGATCTCGTTACATGCCTAATATATATATATATATATATATATATATATATATATATATATATAATATATATGATGACACTAAGCAGTTTTTTTGCTCAGTGATAGAAAAGAGAAAATTCTATTACAAAGCAGAGCAGAACACATTTTACTGGAGTTTTCTGCAGATTTGTGGCTCGGCTGACCAGTTCGTAAAAGCATCTCAGTGTCCCAACACTCGTGGCCATATGGTGCTCTGGTGAGAGCAGAATGCTGATTCGCTGCGTGTTATTTTTCCAGTTGAGGAAACGTTGCCTTATAATGAGTCGTGGACTCAGTGGGATGGGCAGCATTGGCACAGAGAGGCGGAGGCTCCCGGTGGTGGCAGAGGAAGTCATTCCCTTCGCTCGCTGTGAGCTTTGTTCTGTACAGTTATTCAAAAGGAAAAACAAACACAAGGAGGTGTTTACAGAGCGCTGGTGATGCTGACACAAGCACTGGTTGCAGAGAAGCCTGAGCAACCTTGACGAGGGCATTCTTGTGATCCTTTCATAGCTAGTAAGGCCTTGTTGGATTAAATGGAAACGATAAAGGATTTAAATGGTTTTCTTCTGTTTTTAGGGCGTCCGAAACATGCCACATACTGGCTTGTTTGATGTGATCGGCTCGAAGGCGACTTTAAAGGCTGCTGTGTCTGTCAACGCTTGAAGCCGCAGGAGGGGAAGACATGGGGAACACTGCGACAAAGTTCCGTAAGGCTCTCGTCAATGGAGACGAGATCCTGGCCTGTCAGCTCTACGAGAGCAACCTGCAGTTCAAGGAGTCTCTGGATCCCAACTCTACATACGGAGAGTCCTACCAGCACAACACTCCGCTGCACTACGCTGCCCGGCATGCCATGATGCGCCTACTCAGGTCAGGAGAGGGGCCAGATGAAAATCAGGGATGCAAAACACTTATCAGATGTAAATAACTTTACATCTGACTTTTTTATATGCTTTGGTCAGAAAGGAGACGGGAGCTTTTTCCTTTAGTTCTGTGTCAAGTTTCTTTGGGCAGTACTTATAATGATGTGGTGTTATTATTGGAACCTTGTTAATTTATTTAATGTTTTGTCTCTATATGTCTCCCTCCATCTGTTCCTCCTCGTAGCCATCTGTTGTTAGAAATGGGACATGCTGTGTTGAAATGGAAACGAGTTCCAAGAGCTTCTCGTCTTACAATGTAACATCTTTTAGCTCTTGTTGTCTGCATCCCACTAAGGTCCCAGTTCTTTTATTTTATTTTAACTGAATGGATGGGTATATTTGTGAATATTTTGTATTTCACAGAAAACTAGAAATTATGACTTGATAGAAAAATATTCCAGCCGAGGCACTTTGTGCATTTTGCCGTGTTAAAATTTTTTTTTATNATGTATGTATATATGTATGTATATATGTATGTATATATGTATATATATATATATATATATATATATATATATATATGTATGTATGTATGTATGTATGTATGTATGTATGTATGTATGTATTTTTAAACAAATACAAGTAGATTTAATACAAAACTATCTCATGTTTATTCTCTGGAACTTCCACAACAAATGTTAGCTCAGAATCTGTATAACTGGGATAGTTTCATTTTTGTGTTTACAAAAGTTGATTAGCAATGGCAGCTTGGGTTAACTAGTTATAGAAGTTAAACTAGAGTTGACTGGTTAGAGGTAAAGTTTTAAACACTGATCATGCACAAATAATTAATTTTTAGAATATAATTTGGGGATGACGATCACTTATGACTGTACAAAATATGTGTCCAACCATTGATTACTTTGAGTTTCATTAAAATTTGTCCAGTGGTTCATAGGATATTTGGCTAACACAACAAACAAACAGACACAATCCAAAACGTTAGCACCTTTCATCTTCTGCGTCAGACGTTAGACTCCAGCTTTATCATTTGCATCAGGAAATGTGTTTTTTTTGTTATTTATTCCTGCTGTTTATATAAAAATTACAAACACTTAAATTACTTTTTGACACCAAACTAATAATAAAGTCTGTTGCGTATTAGCTTTATATTTTTAAGACCTAAACTCATATAATATTTGTTATTAATTTTAACGACTTCATTATTTTCAGGTCTTTTCTTCTAATCAAAGACGGCAATCCCAACAAGCGTAATGTTCACGATGAGACTTCTCTGCACCTTCTCTGCATGGGGCCTCAGATCTTGACCTCTGAGGGGGCACTGCAGCCACGGATCTCACGGCCATACGAAGACGGACAGCGTCGAGCGGATTGCCTGCAGATTATCTTAACTTGGAAAGGAGCGAAGCTGGACCATGGAGAGTACGAGACTGCCGATGTCAACGCCGTTGACAAAAAGAAAAACACTTGCCTACACTACGCTGCTGCCTCAGGCATGAAGACTTGTGTTGAGGTGAGGATTCGTTGCTCTGGAGGTATTTTTCTGTAACATATTCTCAGCTTTTAGGCACAGATGAAAGATTTCAAATGTGGCGAATGAAGAGCCTCAAATTATTATCGACATATAAACACGAGGCTTTTTTGGTTTTGCTCCTATTTTTCATGAGCTGAACTCAAAGACTCTTCAGACTTTTTCTATGTACACAACAGGCTTTTTTCTCTCACAGTGTAACCACACCAGACCAGGACCTTTGATGGACAGCTGTGGGATAAAACAGCACATTTTAGAGTGCCTTTTATTATGGTCAGCCTAAGGCTCACGTGTGCCTACTCAGCATCTTAATATGCCACACCTGTGAGGTGGATGGAGAAGTGCTCTCTAACAGATTTACACAAAATTGTGAACAATATTTGAGAGAAAACAGCCCATTGTGTATGTAGAAAAAGTTTTAGATCTTTGAGTTCAGCTCATGAAAAATGTGAACAAACACAGAAGTGTTACATTTATACTTTTGTTCAGTGTATTTGTCACTGAGCCATGTTGCAACACAAAGAGATGTTAAATAATTAAAAATTGACTCCATTTTGCATCTTTATGACCTGAGCTTAATATTTCAAACATTAAAATTGTTGCTGTCGTTCACAGTGGGGCCCCAACCACTGATATAATTTGAAGTGATGTTATCCACCTTTTTCCACATAGAAACACTGCAAACTTGAACAAACTAGAAGTCAGATATTTATTCTGAAACATCTACAGTAGTACCTCGCAACTTCGCAGTTCATTTATCACAGACTTGCTCTATCGCAGTTTTTCAAAGTAAGGTTGGACATGACACACAATTAATTGGCTGATTGATGGATGAGCCGCATGATCGGCATGACATTTTTATTTAAAATAAATCATTTAAAATAATTTAGCACCTCCTGCAGCTTTGTGCAGCCCTTACTGCAGGATAAACTTCCTGCTGCAGCTGATCAGCTGTTCACCGTGCAGAGTGGAGAAGTGGGCGTGGCCAACAGCGCTTTTAGGTGGCAAAGAGCAGCTGAGGCAGGGAGCTGACACCATGACATTTTGTACTCTTAGAACGTTTAGAGTTTAGAAACATTGTTTAGAATATTGCAAGAGTGTGGGAAGAGTTTAAAACACCTTTATATACATATATACAGTATACAGTATAATAAACTACTACTTACTGCTTGTACTGCTATTCCTACTTTGCGGTTTTTCACTTATCGCAGGTCTTCAGGGTACGGATCCCCTGATATAAACGAGGGACTACTGTATTTTGGTTTTCCTAAGCTGTTTTAATTTGCACTTATTTTTGGGAATGCAAAATGTGAATTTATTAAAATAATTTTTAAACATAACAAAATATAAAAATTTGAAGAACCCTTTCTAAAGCCTTTTTTTGGGTATATTAATAGAGTTGTAGTTCATGCACAGTTATTAGGTCCATGTCTGCTCTGACTTGATCATTATTTCCTTGCAATTATTCAAAAATTAAAACAGTTTTTAAAGGAATGGTTTTGTGTAAATAAAAAGATTGTGACAACGTTTCCAGCTCTTCTACATCTGATAAAGTTGACTATAAAAGAACAGCGTAACTCATTAGAGTACTAAAAAAGGGAAATGATTTTCAAACAAAGTTAATCCTTCAGAAATTCTGAGAGGTGAAAACTGAAAAACAAACGTTTTGTATCAGATATTAAAGCACCTCTTAAAACATTTTAGAAAGAAACAAAAATAAATATAAGAAAATGGATGAAAAAGCCTTTCTTTTCCACTGCCTCCAATTTTTGGAGCTGCAAGATGCCTGTAGTGTCCAAAAGTGCAACATATTCAAAGTACTGTAAAGAAGCCTTAAACACAACTCCCACTGAGCTGAAGTGAAAAGATTTTGCCAAGAAGTCCCAGAAGACAGAGTTTTAAGATTTTATGGGCAAATGAAATGAGAGTGACTCTTAATGGAGCAGATGGATGAACCTGCACTGGGATCACTAATGGACGCAGGGCATCACTTCAAGTTGGACCCCAGCTGTGTGGAAGATGGCTGCCGTCATTAAGGAGGAGCTCGATGCTCTTTTTCAGGCTGACAATGGACCAAAAGTCCACTCCCAAACCTGCTGCAAGTTTCTGGACAATGCTGTCCTCAAGCAGTTGGACAGCAGGGACAGAAACTCTGCATCTCTCTAGGGGGCCACAAAGTCTTGACAGGACAGGGGTCCATTACATGTTCTGCCTCTCTAGTAGTGAAGAACATTGTCGTGCAAGTTTCTACTTTATAGGACCTCGCTCAAAGTTCACGTCCCAAGAGATGTGCTATGTTTATAATTCAACTTTTAAAGATTTATAAGTGAATTCACAGTCTACAACTTGAAGTATTTCTGGTTCATTTATTATTTTTACAACAAATACATGTACCATTAAACAAAATTAAATTATTTTCTAGGGCTCGCAGCAATTTACATCTCTGTTTTTGTGTATATCAGCAGTGCTTTTACTGGTGGAATTCCCAATATTAAGGGAAGCTATAATAAGCTATAATAATAGCTGCTCTTGCCCACATTTATTTATTCATGTCCTCCATCATAGAGCGAAGAGGGGAAATTGGAAATACCCTTGAGACATCCAGCTGTGTTGTGAGCATAGCAACTTGAAAAACAAGTGAGACACTCAAAAAAAGGCGTTCAATACAGAATCAACTGGACTTTATTTGTTGCAGAAAACGTTTCGACTTCTGTCCAGAAGTCTTTTTCAATTCTGACATTTTATCATGTCCTGGACGACTGAGAATCTTCACCAGCAAAGTGAGACACTGACTTCCATTTTGGTGTGTGTCTACATACATCTATAAGAAAGATCACGATCAAAATCTGGGTTGCTAAGTCACAATCCAAGATGGCTGCCACCATATATAAAAGTAAACCAACCTTCCCAAATATTTTCAGAAACTTTACTTTCTAGTTTTTATATTGCTTAAGTATACTTTCCTCAAATGATTGGAACGGTCAAAGATTAAGCTAAGGTGGTCAAGGCCACCACTCCATTGTACCTGGTGGTGGATAAAATTACTCCCTCCACTCTCAAGGATTTGGCACTCTGTGCTGCCTTGGACAAGCAAAAAACAAACAAACAAACAAACAAAAACCTCCCTCTGTTATTCCACACAGTGTATACCCACTGGAATATCTTGTACCAAAAACACTGCAAGATTAATCAACAGGCAGATTTATTAACAAGGGAATATTAAATATGTTTCGCTTTTTTTCTTCCTCTCTGAGCAGCGGAGGGAGGTGGTGCTGCTGTGCTGATCAGCAGCCAGTTGTACAATTATTACTGAGGAAATATTAAAATGACACAACACGACTACTTGTAAAAGTCTGACGTTTGTCCCACACATCGTTTTTATTAGTTGTATTCTCTGGTCAGAAGTTGATGCATGCTTGTTATAACTCCGCCTATAACTCCAAGGCGGATACTTCAGTGATGTCAATGCCCATATATGGAGAGGGGCAGATTTTCCCGGAGCTGGCTAAAATCTGCTATAAATCATGAAATAACACATTTAGCTTTATTTCTCTACAATATAAATAAACGCTCCTGTTTAATTTTTAAATAAACTAATAAATATTAATGGCGATGCAATTTGAAAACATGGTGGGTCATGGACTTCGGCCGGGTTTCCGGATTCATCCGGGACTCGGTTGTTTTTTTTGTTTGTTTTTTTAACGCTCGCCTGGCCCAATTGCAAAAATGAAAATAGACATCATATTCTACTACAGTAATTGTCCAATATGGTGAATTGTTACTGTCATGGTGGGTGTTGTCCTTTAAGGTTTACTTGCATTCCCTGATCAATGTAGTCCAGAAAACTCTCATCTCCAAAACTACAAACATTCACCATTCAAATTCCTCTGTGACAGCAGACATTGGCACACCGCCTGTTTATATTTATGATTGACAGCATTAACATTGTTCAACAAAGATATTAATCTGATAAATTCAAATGGTCTGTGCACAAATTTATCAAAGTTTTGCTTCTGCTGCAAACTTTGTTTTGGTGGAAACTTGTTAATTGTTGGCTTTGATGATCAAGGTGCAGCGCTAAATCAATCTTGGAGAAGTGTGTATGCTAATCTTGGATGTTGATCTTTTTGTGAGTGTGTTTATTAGATTTTTGCCTCAGACTGCAAAAATTAGTTGTTTTTGTTGTTGTTGTATTTTAGAATTACGGCTCCTGCTCATTAATATGAGCTGACTGATCATAAAATATGCAATAAGTTTAAATGATTACCGGTAACTGAAATTGAAAGTTTTTTCATTAGCATTAATGTAGGATTTTTTTCTTTTTCTTTCGGCTTCTCCCTTCTTTAGGGGTCAGCATAGCGAACCAAGTCGCATGAAGACTTGGCAGTTGTTTTTATGCATTGATATAGGATTTAATATTTGATTTATTTTTGTTTATAACTATGTACCAATACACTGCTTGACCATTGAGTAGATGACAATGTTTTTAAACAGGGTTAAACCCCTGGTTTACACACAGGCATTAATTTGTCAGAAAAATCCGCTTTTCTGTTTTTTCGTTGTGTTTAATTTAAGCAAACGTCAGCCTTAATGCAGCTCAAACTGCGGCACTCAAAGCCAAGTCTTTGTGTTCTTCTCACTCATTCAGCTGCTGGTGCAAAAAGAAGCGGACCTTTTTGTGGAAAATGAAAACCGCGAGACTCCATGTGACTGTGCAGAGAAGCAGCACCACAAGGATTTGGCCCTACGCCTGGAGTCGCAGATGGTCTTCTCTCTGGCCCCCGAGGCCGAGAGTATAGAAGCAGAGTACGCTGCTCTCGACCGAAGAGAGGTACAGAATCAGACCGTAAGAGGCACCGAGTGTCACTCCTTCAATTACTAGAACCAAAATTGAATGTAGTTTGATCTGTATTGCTCCCGTTTAGCCTAAAAATTACTTGTTTGTTGTTATTATTGCTTTGTAAACAAGCATTTTTAGTGAGATAGATAACTGTATCTTATAACACGACCAGCAGGGGTGTGAAAGTAAAACTTCTAAAGGTCTAAAAATGAACAATTTCAAATCTATATTTTATGCTTTTTATATCCCTTTTGGATCAAGGCACCAATTTACTAAAAACTAATTATTACTTCATTGTTGAGTATTTTGCTAGAACCGCTCTTGTTTTTCTCATTAAGCATTTTTTTGTTGGAGATAATCAGAGACAGAAACGCACAGCTTAGTCACACAAAGCAGATTGTTCCAGGTCATGTGACTGTCGTCTGCATCAAGCCTTTATTAGCTCATTGTGTGTGCCTCAGCAGTCATTTATAGAGCCTTATCTGCTTCTTCTCTTGTCTCCCTTTCCCTAAATGTTCATCCTTACCAGTGTTATGCCACATTTTCTTCTTTTTGTCAGTTTTTTCTGTTTTATCTGCTCTCTGCCAACTTATTTTAGCTTCTCCTCTGGTTACTCAGTTCTTGTCAGTGACTTGTTTTGTCCTCTTGTATTTGACCTCTTTTCTCCAGTTCTACGAGGGCCTGCGGCCTCAGGATCTACGGAGGCTGAAGGACATGCTGATAGTGGAGACGGCTGACATGCTGCAAGCTCCTCTTTTCACTGCAGAAGCTCTGCTACGTGCCCATGGTACTAATAAACACACTGACACAATCTTCCATCTTCATATTAGTACTGGATTTGTTCTGAAAGCTTGGTGTTTTAAACAGATTGTATGCTGTTCATGAAGAAAATTATTAAATTGCAGTAAAATGCATTTGTTACTCTAATAAATATATACACTTAGCTTTTAATTAAATCAACTAAGTGCTGGTTGTGCAAATGTTGATCCTTTTAGCTGAAATAATGAAAAAACAAATATTTAGCTGATTTTTCTATCAGTTGCTGAAAGATATCATATTTTTGTACAAAACTCCTTTTCATAGAAATGTTCAAAGTAGATTTTTTTCCCCATGTCCTTGTATTAAATAACTCTGTAACATTTTAGTGCAGTTTCAGCCTGGTTAGGTCTCCATTTCTTTATATTGAACTTCTCCTCTATGGGTTTGCAAGCCTCCTGTTCCTACTGCAGAAATTTTTCCTTCTGCTAACGCTGCTAAGACCATGACGCTAACAGTACCATGGTGCCAACGGGACCATATTGCTAAGAGGAACCTCACTGCTAAAAGTATCATGCTGCTAAGATAACCTCACTGTCATCAGAACCACTCTGTCAATAGAACCATGCAGCTGTAGATTTATTTCTTTTTCACTTTTGGTGTCTTATTTTTGCTTTTTTGCTGAATGCTTTGAATAAATCCTAGTTTATGTTAGTTTTCGGGCTCCGAGTCCGACTCCACTTGCATTAAGCATGTAAATTATAACCAAACCCAACTTACGAGAATCACGCTGTTGCTGTTTGGTGTATTGCTTTGCACTATTAGTGACTAGCGTATATCAGATCTTTTAGCGTAGCGTTTGGCATTAGTTTAGTGTATACAAAGTATCTTAGTTTATATCTTAGATCCTTATTTACACTTTTTTTTCTCCACTTTATATTTTTGCTATTGTTGGATGTAACTGGGACCTTGCGCACACAGTTTCGTTCCACCTCATGTACCACACGTGATGCAAATGACAATAAAGAACCTTGAATCCTTGAATTCCTTCCAGCTGCTCCCAACTTTAGGGAGTGCCATAGCGAGTGTCTTCTAAAGTTTTTGACGTGATCAGCCTGCACAATTTCTGGGCCAGATATAAAGACCCAAACTACAACTTTCGAAACCTTTTACATTTTATAATAAGTTCTATACAGGTAGTCCCCGACTTACGAACGAGTTCCGTTCCTACGGCGGAAATCGCCGTAAGTCGGAAAATACGTCCAAACAGCCCCTCATACATACAGTACTGTATTTTTACCAAGCACTTCACCTATCCTAACACATTACCCTACATAATTATCAAAAAACACATACATTCAAAGCCATAATGAAGGGGAAAAAATAGTTAATTTCTTACTGGGAGCTACTGAGCTTCCTGCAGCTTCACAGTGTTTACAGCAACGTCTGTTAGCATGTTAGCTCGTTGCTCAGCTGTCTCCTGTATTTTCACGTGCAGTCCAACGGTCCAGAGTTAGCACATTTCGCATATGGTGTGGACTTGTTCCTGTTTAAAGTGCTTTATAAATAAAATGGTATGGTATGGTATGGTATTAGCCCCTCCTGACCTCCTCTGCTCCAGTCTGCTGAGGTCTCCTGTGAGTTTGCAGCACGTCCTGTAAGGTTCGTTTCTCTTTAAGTCTGTAAGTTTCCACTGAGCCTCCCTCCCTCCCTCCCTCCCTCCCGTTCCTGTAAGGTTCGTTTCTCTGTACCGTAAAAACCGGTCTATAATACGCGTTTTTTTTTGCTCATTTGAATGTCCTGCGTATTAAACACCGAAGCGTATTAATTATGGATTTTTCCCCATATTTTTAGACCCATTTTTCGCTCTGATTCGCCGTTTTACATTTTGGGCAAAAATGGTGCAGTACCAGTTTCGGCCGCTATGGGCGCTACGGGCAGCAGCAGAGGACTCAGAGAGCGAAGAGAAAGAGGGCCACTTCCAGACGTTTCTAGCTCATGTGTCCGAAAAAAGCCTCCTCTGGTCGGACTGACTCTGTCGCTGCCCGCCCCTGCTATGGATGTAGCTGTTAGCAAGATACCGTAACTCATAATGTCAAGTTCTTTGGGTTTTTTATCTTGTGCATTCCCCACTTGAAAAGGATAGCCTCTACATTGAAGTTATAAACAGGATTTCACTCATTGAAGCCTTGATATTTGTTGATCCACATTTATTGAAGGTCTATGGGTTCTTGGGCAGGCAGTTAGTTATCTGCAGTTAGCTTCAGTTAGCTTCAGTTCAGCTTCAGTTAGCTTCAGTTAGGCTTCAGTTAGCTGAAAAACCTCAAAAGAAAATACAAATACGGCTATTACTCGCTTAAATAACAAAATAAACATATTGTGACATTATTTTCAACAATTTTTTCAACTATATAATTAGCACATTTACCAAAATGTTTGTTCATTTTTTTCTCATAATTAAAGCACTTTAGTCATAATTCTACACATGAATAGATAAATATATAACTACATAAAGAAATAATCAATCAGATTTAAATACATGTTTGGATAAATATTTTCCCTAGACAAATCCCCTAGTGCTTTTTCAACAATATCTACCAAATCACAAACATTGAACTCCAAGTGTATTTTCTTCTTATTTTTTTTTCTTTTACTTTTCCTTTTTTACAAAATATAATTACAAAATACTCAACCACATGAAACACAACTCTACTCCACACTACAATCAAGAGTCCATGCACTGCTTTGGTAAATTTGATCAATCTACAGCAATATGGTGCTTACCGGCTGTCCTTCATAGGTTGCAGTAGGCTGTTTGCACAGATATAATTACAGGTGAGCTTCACTGCTTACCCTGGTTCTGCAGTCTCAGTCCAAACAAGAGTGACAGATTTGTCACCTCCAGAAATACCTGCTTACTTTGATTGCTAATTGGTCCCACCTGGGCCTCCTCATTGAGCAGCAGACAGGAGTGACAGGGAGGAGCAGCAGCCAGGTAGTTTGCCAGAACACATAAACCACACCGCGGATTTTTAAATCCAGCTGATTTCACATTTGGTTGAGCTTAGGGGACTGTCTGCTATAAAGTCAGGTAAGAAATATATTTTTTAAGCGTTTATTTAGCTAATTTAAAGAAACAAAGCGTCCGGTCCGAACCGCCTGCCTAAAATTCGGCGAACTTTTTTTAAAAAATCCAGCTGATTTGAACATTTCGTTAAGCTCAGGAGCACGTCTTCTATAAAGTCAGCTAAGAAATATATTTTTTAAGCGTTTATTTAGCTAAATTTAAAGAAACAAAGCGTCCGGTCCGAACCGCCTGCCTAAAATTCGGCAAACTTTTTTTTTTAATCCAGCTGATTTGAACATTTCGTTAAGCTCAGGAGCACGTCTGCTATAAAGTCAGCTAAGAAATATATTTTTTCTCGCAAAGAAATAATTGTTTTACCGTGTTTCCTTGTGAAGATCTTCGTACTCGCTTGCTTCTGTCGCCGCCATCTTAATTAGGGCAAATGAGGCGCTGACGCGTCGCGTGGCGATGACGCGTATTAAACACCGAAGCGTATTATTTACGTTTTTTTTCTTGTTTATTGTTAATAATTGGACAAAGCGTATTAAACACCGGTGCGTATTTTCCTCCGACGAATACGGTAAGTCTGTAAGTTTTCACTGAGCCCCTCCCTCCCTTTCTGCTGTAAAGGCGCATAAACGGCGTAACTCGAAGCAATGCTTTTCAATGGAGCGCGTTTGTAAAGTCGAATCGCCGTAAGTCGAGGACTACCTGTATATGGAAAGGTGCTAATGTTACTGCACCACATTATTTATTCAAAGCTGTTTTAATCTTTTTAAATGGCAAATTGATGATTCGTTTTAAAATAAATATTGGTTCAAAGTTCACATCTTTTTGATTGTGAATCGGTGCTCGTTGACACCATCAAATGTAAGAGACCCTGCAGATCCTTAGAATACATGTGTTGTCTGCACTACAATATTTTGTTGAAAGTTTCACTACTTCTTATTTATTTAAATCCTTTTGATTACATTTATGTTAATTTGAGCAATATACAGGTACATCAAAATGCTTATAACTTTACTTTTTTGACATATACAATGTACCGTAGTTGCAAATAATGATGGGTAGCTTTTTGTCCCTCGTCGTGGAGCCAAAGAAGAATTGGAAATACCATCTGTCCGTCAGTCCATCCGTGTTGTTTCTAAACTTGTTTAAAGCGAGCAGATTAAAGAAACCATCAAATGTGATTCACTTAACATACAGTATTGTTTTAAAACTTGTTTTGGGGGCAGAATTTGATATGATTGCTTTGTTAGTTTATATGCAGTAGCTGTTTATAGAGCTGTGTGAGCTTCATGCAGAACGTGCTCAGAAAAAATAAAGCTGTTCTTTATTCAACTCCCATGAGGGAAGAGTCGGGACATTGTGGGAATGATTGTAACATACAGAAGGACTTAAAGTTGCATATCATTCAATCCTCAAAGAAACATTGGCACATCCCCCCACATTAATCTTTTCCATTTATCTATAATTTTTCTTGTTGCCCGTCGACTGAACTGCCTGCCTGTCTGTCCTCTGCACTTCTTACAATTAGAGTTCCTCAAATGTGCAATAAAACTTTTTAATTTCAGACTCATTTAAATGGCTCAAGGCATGGAGATAATGTTATACTCATTGATTAGCTTTAATTGAATGGAAATGGGGGAAATTGTTGCGACATTCATTATCTAAACGAGGCCATTTAGAGTCTGAGGCATTTGATTGCCGCTGAACATGCCTCCCAGCTGATAATGGCCTAATTGCCATTGACCAGGTCATCGTCCTTATTTTAAAAGGGGAGAATATTTAGACACAGTCCGCAAGTCATTCACAATTTATGCTGCAAGACTCTGGGATCTGCTCCTGTGAGAATGAAGAGCTATTCTAAAAGAGAAAACCAGGTGGCAGCAGGACTTTGTTGTTGGTCGTTTTAAAGATCCAGGAGTGTTTCTGATGGAGGGATTTTTTTTTGTGGACTTTGAATTCAGTTTAGGCAGGTTAGACTGAGAGTTGGTTTGGGAATTTAATGTTTCCGAGTTAAGTACAATATTTAGAGATGCTTACCTTTGTTTCTAGATGTTTTTCTTACAAATATGCCTTTACTTTTCCATCAGATTGGGACAGAGAGAAACTCTTGGAGGCCTGGATGAGCAATGCAGAAGAATGCTGCCAGCGCTCAGGGGTCCAGATGCCGAACCCCCCTCCCAGTGGCTTTAATGCGTGGGACACCTTGCCGTCCCCCCGAACACCTCGCACCACCCGCTCCTCAATCACCTCCCCAGACCAAACCAGTCTCCTGCCAACAGACGACAAGTCTTCTCTGGTGAGAAACGTCA
Source organism: Garcialebias charrua (assembly GCA_038048925.1). NCBI lineage: Eukaryota > Metazoa > Chordata > Actinopteri > Cyprinodontiformes > Rivulidae > Garcialebias > Garcialebias charrua. The sequence goes on along the minus strand of JBBPBX010075364.1, from coordinate 3,268 downwards.
GCTGTTGTTCTTTGTGGTCTATGTTCTGATCCATTTGACGCAGATGATACACTAAAATTAAACCAGCTATTACAGTCGGAGGGAGTGTTTATGGAGGCTTTAAAGGCCTTGATTTCTACACAGTTACCTGTGGAGATTTGTTCTAAATAAAAAAGTCTGACAGATGTCTGACCCCTAGAAGCTTGAAAAAGAGGAAGAAAGGAGGACACTGAGTTCTGATTCTTAATTATGAGTGCAGACCTGCTAACTTATGCACATTTCATGTATCAGGCACACATTTTGACTTCAAAATGATAAAACAGTAATCAAACAAGCATACAGACACATTGTGAGTTAGAGTAACTGTGCGGTGCTGAAGTGTACGTTAACAAAGAAGAATTGGACCGATAACAGCGCTGGACTCATTCCCCACACTTTCACCCACTTGTGGAAAAACTGATATCCAGCCTGGATGTGCAGGGTGACCCACTAATTCAGCTCTCTTCATCTTGATGTGCCCTGTTTCCCCCTTTTCTTATCTGCCTGGACATTTCTTCAAAGGTACAGAGAGGGAAAAACTGAACTTATTATAAATGCATTCTGAGCAACTTGTTTATCATTTTTATGTTGAGAAAAATAACCGTGTTGCAGATGTACATTAAAATGCAGTCATAATAATAACAAAAACCGATTGTAGTATCCCTGCTGCCCCACATACTTGATAGAAACAGATAAATCAGAGTTATATAAAAGAAACTGAGGAACACATTATAATACTTGAATAAGGTCAAAAAGCTCTTTGTAAGTGTAAAAACTTAATTATTTACATTTTTACTTTATGCTAGTGTTTACAGAAGCAACAGAGTCATCTCCTTAGGAACTGGAAATGCAAACCGGATTCCAAAAAAGTTGGGACACTAAACAAATTGTGAATAAAAACTGAATGCAATGATGTGGAGGTGCCAACATCTAATATTTTATTCAGAATAGAACACAAATCACAGATCAAAAGTTTAAACTGAGAGAATGTATCATTTTAAGGGAAAAATATGTTTCAAAATTTCATGGCGTCAACAAATCCCAAAAAAGTTGGGACAAGTCCATTTTTACCACTGTGTGGCATCCCCCCTTCTTCTTACAACACTCAACAGACGTCTGGGGACAGAGGAGACCAGTTTCTCAAGTTTAGAAATAGGAATGCTCTCCCATTCATGTCTAATACAGGCCTCTAACTGTTCAATCGTCTTGGGCCTTCTTTGTCACCTTCCTCTTTATGATGTGCCAAATGTTCTCTATAGGTGAAAGATCTGGACTGCAGGCTGGACATTTCAGTACCGGATCCTTCTCCTACGTAGCCATGATGTTGTGATTGCTGCAGAATGTGGTCTGGCATTATCTTGTTGAAAAATGCAGGGTCTTCCCTGAAAGAGATGACGTCTAGATGGAGCATATGTTGTTCTAGAACCTGAACATAGTTCTCTGCATTAATGGTGCCTTTCCAGACATGCAAGCTGCCCATGCCACAAGCGCTCATGCAACCCCATACCATCAGTGATGCAGGCTTCTGAACGGAGCGTTGATAACAACTTGGGCTATCCTTGTCCTCTCTGGTCCGGATGACATGGCGTCCCAGTGTTCCATAAAGAACTTCAAATTGTGACTCATCTGACACAGAACAGTCTTCCATTTTGCCACACTCCATTTTAAATGACCCCTGGCCCAGTGCAAACGTCTGAGCTTGTGGAGCTTGCTTAGAAATGGCTTCCTCTTTGCACTGTAGAGTTTCAGCTGGCAACGGCAGATGGCACGGTGGATTGTGTTCACTGACAATGCTTTCTGGAAGTATTCCTGAGCCCATTCTGTTATTTCCTTGACAGTGGCATTCCTGTTTGAGGTGCAGTGACGTTTAAGGGCCCGGAGATCACGAGCATCCAGTAGAGTTTTACGGCCTTGACCCTTACGCACAGCGATTGTTCCAGATTCTCTGAATCTTTTGATGATGTTATGCACGGTTGATGATGATAACTTAAAAGTCTTTGCTATTTTACGCTGGGTAACACCATTCTGGTATTGCTGCACTATCTTTCTGCACAACAATGGTGGAATTGGTGATCCTCTTACCATCTTGGCTTCTGAGAGACACTGACACTCTGAGAAGCTCTTTTTATACCCAATCATGTTGTCAATTGACCTAATTAGTGTTAATTGGTCTTCCAGCTGTTCGTTATATGCTCAATTTCCTTTTTCCAGCCACTTATTGCTACTTGTCCCAACTTTTTGGGGATTTGTTGACACTGTGAAATTTTGAATCAACATATTTTTCCTTTAAAATGTTACATTTACTCAGATTAAACTTTTGATCTGTCATCGATGTTCTATTACGAATAAAATATTGACTTTTGCCATCTCCACATCATTGCATTCAGTTTTTATTCACAATTTGTTTAGTGTCCCAACTTTTTTGGAATCCGGTTTGTAGTTCAAATTCAAAATCAAGGAGAAAACCAGATTTAGATGAGCAGAAAAATAATAAAATACCTGTATGTGTATATTGCATGCAGCACGGTGGCGCAACTGGTAGCCTCTCAGCGAGCAGGTTACCCTGGTTCAAATCCCGACCAAGGGCTGGGTGGAGTTTGCATGTTCTCTTCGTGGGTGCGTGGGTTTTCTCTGGGTACTCCAGTTTCCTCCCACAGACCAAAAACATGCATGTTAGACTGATTGGTAACTCTAAATTGTCTCTAAGTGTGAGTGAGAGAGTGAATGTTTGTTTGTCTCGTTTGTCTCTATGTGTCCCTGTGATGGACTAGAGACCTGTCCAGGGTGTCCCCCGCCTCTCGCACAGTGACTGCTGGACATGGGCACCAGTGACCCCCATGACCCAAAAAGGAAGAAGCGGGTAAAAGATAATGGATGGATGATGTGTATAAGGCACAAGGCATTTGTGAACAGTTAGTAATCTGTTTCTGCTCGACATATGGAAGCCCTAAACACATTTTCCTGGATTCTTTGAACATTTTCTTTTATATTCTTAATATTTCATAAACTGAGTATTTTCTCTGCATTATTTGATCGTCAGGCTTGAGTAGCATGTTGAGTAGCATAAGCCTAAAAACAAGTAAAACTTCCCTTTTCTCTATTTCTAACAAGAGAACAGACTTTTTGTTGGTTTGCCTGGATTAAGAAGGTTAATACAAGTTATTATTAATGTATTTTCTTAAAGAGCAACTCCACACCCTGTGGATCGGTAACTCTTCCTTCCAAAATCTCCCTGAAAATGGGCGTGTCG
>JBBPBX010075363.1:0-17359 GCA_038048925.1 Garcialebias charrua | reverse complement strand
TATATACAGTGGGGTGTGGGTGTGTTTGTTCCTTCTGAAGTCCACAATCATCTCCTTCGTCTTCTTCACATTCATGTGAAGGTTGTTCTCTTTGCACCAGCTCTCCAGATGTTCCACCTCCTGTCTGTAGCTGGATTCATCATTATCTGTGATGCATCCCACCACAGCTGTATCATCTGCAAACTTAACAATATGACAGCCTGGATGTGTGGCTGTACAATCATATGTGAGCAGAGTGAACAGAAGAGGGCTCAGCACACATCCCTGAGGAGAGCCAGTGCTGAGGGTGATGGTGGAGGAGGAGAAGTTGTGGATCTTCACGGACTGTGGTCTGTTTGTTAAGAAGTCTAAGACCCAGTTACAAATAGAGGGGCTTAGTCCAAGTGTGGATAGTTTGTCTATCAACCTGGATGGGTATCTGCACAATCATATGTGAGCAGAGTGAACAGGAGAGGGCTCAACACACATCCTTGAGGAGAGCCAGTGCTGAGGGTTATGGTGGAAGAGGAGAAGTTGTGGATCATCACTGACTGAAGTCTGTTAGTTAAGAAGTCAAGGAACCAGTTGCAAATGGAGGGGCTTAGTCCTAGTGTTAGTAATTTGTCCATTAGGGTTTGGGGGATCATGATTTTGAAGGCAGATGTGAAGTCCACAAAGAGCATATGGGTGTATGAGTCCTTCTGTTCCAGGTGGGTGAGAGCAGTGTGGACCACAGAGGAGATGGTATCCTCTGTTGATTGGTTCTCACAGTATGCATACTCGAGGGTCCTTGTTGATGATGGTTGTTTTGATGTGGGTCATGAACAGTTTTTCGAAGCATTTAGCGACTATCGGGTGAGGGCCACTGGCCAACAGTCATTCAGAGCAGTCACTAGCTGTGTTTCCATCCATTTTAATTGCGAAATTTGAGCTACCTCGCAAATATGTAAATACAAATTAATGCAGATCAGAAGTGTTTCTCCATCTACTGGCTTGAAGCACTTCTTCCAAGCCGCGCACAGCGTCATTACGTCAGACGTCAGCGTCATTACGTCAGACGTCAGCGTCATTACGTCAGACGTCAGCACTGCGCATGTCTACAGTAAACAGGAAGTAGCAGTTGAAAACAGAACCCGGCCACACATCTCGTCAAAATGGAGAGAATATTTCAGGTATGTGTTGCTATCAGGCGAGTTGTATTTATTCTGTCATGCAAACTAGTTTTAGCGATGTTACATGTTGTCCGGAGCGGAAAAAGCTGAACGTCACGTGACGTGAATGTTCGCTACGTCAGAAATGAGTCGGAAAATGTGTTTCCATCTGTCGTTGTGCGCATCTGCTCATTTCCGAACATCCCAAAAACCACCTCAAGCGAGCGTATAAACTTTTTAGCGTATTTCAGGAAGTAACCTCGCATTTTGCCGTTTCCATTAAGCTTTTCTGCTGCGCTACTTCAAAATGCGCACCTAGAAACCTTGATGGAAACACGGCTACTGTAGAGCTTTTTTGGACTGGGATGATGGTGGTGTGGTCTTCAGGCAGACGGGATCTGTCTACAGGGCATGAGGTGTTAAAGATATTGGCCAGCACCTTGCAGAGCTGATCGGAACTTTCAACACTTTCCCAACACTTTTTTTTTGGATTATGGTATTTTGACCAAGGGTTAGGATTTCCAACTAAACGCAGAGATAGGACCACCAAACTCACAGATCTTGTTCTCCATAACTCCCTGACCGCAATTTATGAGATTCCTGTCCGTCCTACGTTCTCCCTATGAATTATGGGTATTTGTATTTGGACAAATTAGGGTTAGGATTTCCACCTAAACGCAGTGATAGGACCACCAAACTCACAGATCTTGTTCTCCATAACTCCCTGACCGCAATTTATGAGATTCCTGTCCGTCCTACGTTCTCCCTATGAATTATGGGTATTTGTATTTTAACAAATTGGGGTTAGGATTTCCAACTAAACGCAGTGATAGGACCACCAAACTCACAGATCTTGTTCTCCATAACCCCTTGCACACACACACACACACGCACATACACACACACACACACACACACACAATATGCAAGTGTACAGTTAAATATACATATCCAGACAATATCCTACTCTAGGATTTTTCATGTATGGGTATCTGGAAAATATCCAATACTAGGATTTATTATGGATGGGTATCCAGAAGATATCCAATACTAGGATCTATCACAGATGGGTATGCGTGGGATATCCTGTACTAAGATCTGTTAAAGATGAGATCTCCCCGTATAGCACCAGAAACATATTGGATATGTGGCAGATACGTAAACTTGCATACTGTTGTATCTCCCCAGATATTAGGCCTTTTTGTATGGGTTTAACGGGCCCCGAATGGGTTTTCAGTGGGAACCAGATGGTAATGCCTTAGTCCTAAAGGAACAATTGGGACTTTCTCAACTAAGCAGAAGTGAACAAAATAAGATGAAAAATGTCTTTTGGTCAAGGTTCTTTAAAGGCTAATGTGAATTATTGTCAGTATTACTTTTTACCTCTGCTGAGTAAACATTTATTATGTGAATAGAATAGAACTTATTTAACAAAAAACTCAAACATAAAACATGCCCAAAACAAACTACTGTACAATAAATGCTCTTTTAAACAAAGAAATTTTAATGTTTTGCATAGTGTTGTTCAACATCTACAAAATTATTCAAGACAGCATTTCTGAAAATAATTTAAATTAGTTTTTACTTAAAAAAAAAGACAAACACACACACCGGTTTGTTAGTTTTATATAGTCCCTCGTTTATCACAGGTGTTTGGGACCATGAGGTGCGCTGGACCATGCATATTGCTGGTGGGAACACGCCCACTAGCGATAAGTGAAAAACAGCAAAGTAGGATAGTTCAAGTTCAGTCAACTTTTGTCATGACACGTACCAGGTTGCAATCACACTCATCACCTGTTACTCCCAAACTCCCTTCTTAAATAAACAATTTAAATTTTAATACTACTATATATACAATATTTTACATAAACAACACATGCTGTATGGATTGTTTATTTAAAATATTGTATACAGTATGTAAATTTAAATTGTTTAGGAGGGAGTTTGGGAGTAACAGTATATATATATATATATATATATATATATATATATATATATATATATATATATATATATATCGGAAAATATCCTATACTAGGATTTTTCATGTATGGGTATCCAGACAATATCCAATACTAGGATCTGTCAGATGTGTATCTGGAAAATATCCAATACTTGGATTTAATATGTATGGATATCCAGAAAATATCCAATATTAGGATCTATCACAGATGTGTATACGGAAATTATCCAAATGCTAGGATTTTTTATGTATAGGTATCCAAAAAATATCCTATATGAGGATCTGTCAGATGTGTATCCGGAAAATGTCAAATACTACGATTTACTATGTATGGGTATCCAGAAAATATCGAACATTAGGATCTATCACAGATGTGTATCCGGAAAGTATCCAAATGCTAGGATTTTTTATGTATGGGTATCCAGACAATATCCAATACTAGGATCTGTCAGATGTGTATCCGGAAATATCCAAATGCTAGGATTTATTATGTATGGGTATCCAGAAAATATCTAATATGAGGATCTGTCAGATGTGTATCTGGAAAATGTCAAATACTAGGATTTACTATGTATAGGTATCCAGAAAATATCCAATATTAGGATCTATCACAGATGTGTATCCGGAAAGTATCCAAATGCTAGGATTTTTTAAGTATGGGTATCTAGACAATATCCAATACTAGGATCTGTCAGATGTATATCCGGAAAATATCCATATGCTAGGATTTATTATGTATGGGTATCCAGAAAATATCCTATATGAGGATCTGTCAGATGGGTATCCAGAAAATATCCAACATTAGGATCTATCACAGATGTGTATCCGGAAAATATCCAATGCTAGGATTTATTATGTATGGGTATCCAGAAAATATCCTATATGAGGATCTGTCAGATGGGTATCCAGAAAATATCCAACATTAGGATCTATCACAGATGTGTATCCGGAAAATATCCAATGCTAGGATTTATTATGTATGGGTATCCAGAAAATATCCTATATGAGGATCTGTCAGATGGGTATCCAAAAAATATCCAACATTAGGATCTATCACAGATGTGTATCCGGAAAATATCCAATGCTAGGATTTATTATGTATGGATATCCAGAAAATATGCAATATGAGGATCTGCCAGATGTGTATCCGGAAAATATACAATAATAGGATTTATTATGTATGGGTATCCAGAAAATATCAAATACTAGGATCTATCACAGATGTGTATCCCGAAAATATCCAATACTAGGATTTATTATGTATGAGTATCCACAAAATATCCAATACTAGGATCTATCACAGATTTGTATCTGGAAAATATCCAATGCTAGGATTTATTATGTTTGGGTATCCAAAAATATACAATACTAGGATCTATCACAGATACGTATATGGAAAATATCCAATAGTAGGATCTTTCACATATAGGTATCCAAAAAATATCCAATAGTAGGATCTTTCTCATATAGGTATCCAGAAAATATCCAATACTAGGATATCTCAAGTATGGGTATACATAAAATATTCTATACTAGGATCTATAGCAGATGTGTATCCAGAAAATATCCTATACTTGGATTGATCATGTATGAGTATCCAGAAAATATCCAGTGCTAGGATCTATCACGGATGGGTATACATGGGATATCCTGTACTAGGATCTGTTAAAGATGAGATCTTCCCGTATATCACCGGAAACATACTGGATATGTGGCAGATACATAGACTTGCATACTGTTGTATCTCCCCGGATATTAGGCCTTTTAGTGCAGTGTAGGCAAAGCGCAGAGCAGTGGGGGTGAGTACTACTGCGTACCTGATATCTTTCCAATAGAACGCCACACAAAATGACAATAAGAACCATTCTACTTCAGTTTGTGCATCAACACTATTCCAAATGAGACCAGAAGAGCTGCAGCTGGGTCAGTTTGTTCATCTCTCAGATTGAGGTTATGTGGGAAGTTCTGGATGTTGTTCAGGAGAACATTAGGATAATTTGATGTCCTGCAACGAGGCAATGATTTATTCATTTTAGCATGTTGTGCTACTAATCATTCATTAACGGAAGCTGCTTTCTTTTGAAACGGTGAGTGCACAGATTTAATGTCAGAAGGGAACTCTCATAATTGTAATAGTTTGGAGACTACTCACGGAGAACTCGGACAACCGCTACTCTTTAGCCAGCCGGCGTCTTTATTATATATTAACTCTGACCCCGCAACCCGTACTTGTACATAACGCGCCTCTGGTACGGAACGCCCCGAGGACCATAACACACCACATCTCCCCTTCCCCAAAGTAGTGATACAATTTTAAACCAAACATTTACTACTTAACTAACAGCATTCAGTCTGTCTGACCTTACAGATCACTAACATAAGGAATACTTAAAATAACAATTATAATAACATTTGAAACACTGAAATTACTGAATACTTAAAGTAACAAGTATAATAATAACATTTGAAATAGGTTTTAAATGTTCTGCATTATTGGACATAATCTTTGAGCCACACTGGTGCCTTCACTTCCCTCCTTGGATGAACCCTTTTCACATTTTCCCCTCCTCTCACTTCTGGTGTAGCTGTCTGTTCTGTGTCCCTCACATCCTTTGTAGGGCTCTGAATGTCTGGTGCTGCTGCCTGTTCTGTGTCCCCCACATTCTCTGTAGGGTTATGAATGTCTGGTAAGGGTCTGAGATGCGCCTTGTTTCTCCTCACCACCTCTGAATCGGTCTCCACGACATAGGACCGAGGAGTGTCTGCTTCTCTCAGCACCGTAGCCGTCTCCTGGGTGTTTGTAATCCAGACGCGCTGACCTGCTTTTAGCTCTGGCCTGACCCCCGCTCTATGTCTTTTGTTGTAGGCCAAAGTCTGTGCCTGTTTTAATTCTCTGTCCTTGTCTGCCACTTTCTTTTGGTTTGGCCACTGAGGTTTTAGTTGACTGGGTGAGAGTGGCAATGGTGAGCGCAGCCTTCTGCCCATCAAGAGCTCAGCCGGTGACGGGCCTTGATTCAGCGGCGTGACCCGGTATGCCAACAGGGCCTTGTAGGGGTCAGTGTTTTTCTTCAGGAGGCTTTTCACCGTCCTCACCGCCCTCTCTGCTTCCCCGTTACTCTGAGCGAAGTATGGACTACTGGTGACATGTTTGAAGTCATAGTCCGTGGCAAAAGAAGAGAAAGAGCTAGAGGAAAACTGAGGTCCATTGTCTGTTATCAGTATTTCAGGCACCCCATGTCTAGCGAAAATAGATTTCAAGCCAGTAATAATTCCTGCTGATGTGGTTATAGATGTCTTCATTATTTCAATGTATCTTGAATAGTAGTCTACCACCAGTAAATAAGAGTCATTTTCCCAGTAAAACATATCTGCCCCAACTTTCTGCCAAGGCCGCTTGGGCAGCTCTGAGGGTATCATTGGTTCTGGGTGTAGCTGTTGGTACTTACTGCATGTCTCGCACTGGCTCACAACTTTTGTGATTTGGGCACTCAGGCCTAACCACCACACCGACTGCTGAGCCCTCAGCTTGCATTTGGATATCCCCATATGTCCCTCATGCAGTCGGGCGAGCATTTCATTTTGCAAAGTCTCTGGAATGACAATACGTCGTCCTTTCATCAAAAGCTCACCATTCATGTGTAACTCGCCTTGGTGGATCCAATACGGCTTCAGCTGTTGGGACAGCTCCTCTTGTCGTGGCCAGCCTCTTTGACACTGTCGGATCAGCAGACTGCAGATGGCGTCTTGCCGCTGATGGTCAGCTATCTGCTGAAGTTTGGACTGAGATGCAGGTAAGTTATCACGTACAGTGTTAATGAAAATTTTTACCTCTCCTTCCATCTGTGTTTCTTCTGTTGTCAGTGGACGCTTTATCGGGGCCCTGGATAGTGCATCTGCTGTGATGAGGGCTTTTCCAGGTACATGTACTATGTTGTATACAAATCTAAGCATTCGCAGCCGGAATCGCTGAATCCTGGGAGGTAAGTCATCCAGTGCTTTCGTCCCTAATAGTGCGAGGAGGGGTTTGTGGTCAGTTTCTATTGTGAACTGCACTCCGATGAGGTATGAACTCAGTCTCTCGCAGGCCCAGGTAACGGCTAGTGCCTCCTTTTCAACCTGGGCATACCGTTGCTCTGTTTCGGAGAGGCTTCGGGAAATGTAGGCAACTGGACGCCACTGCATACTTTCCTCCCTCTGCATTAAGACTGCTCCCAGGCCAAAAGACGAGGCATCCGCTGACACTTTTGTCTTGGCTTGTGGTCTGTATTGGGCCAAGACTGTTGGTGATGCCAGCTCATTCTTGAGCTTGTCGAAGGCTGTCTGCTGCACAGTGGTGGGCAAATGAACGCTAGGTAGCGCTAAAGCGCTAATCCGTTTACAGTGGACCTAAACTTTTTGTCAGCGTTTTTGTGAATTGACTAACTTTTATAATTCATAAGCGGATTTGTGCTATTTTTATTTAAAATGCAGTACCGCTAATAACTAATTATCTATCAGTAAAAACCAATAAACTTATTTACAAGCTCTTATGCTGCTTGTTTTACCTTTTTCCCCACCGTAAACAGCAGAGAGGAGGAAGGGTGTGAGGGGGAGGGGGCAGAGCTGAGAACAGACTCAGATCTACCATGTAGGTAAATGCCTGGGGGTCCCATTTCAGCAGTGGCCCCGGCCCCGCCTCGCCCCGTGCAGTCACCTACATCACTAACATTGATCCTGCTTGTTAATTGAGGAACATCAAATATAGAACCACTAGACTGAGGAACAGCTTCTACCCTGAGGCTGTTAGACTCATGAATGAATAAATAAAAATAAAATAAAAATAAACACTGCAAAATATCACATCATGCTGATGCTGATCTGTTTTCTTGTTGCTGTGTTCATCTGTGACCATCTGCTCATACAGACTCATGTTCGTGCTGCTGTTTATAATGATGTTTTTCCACTATATTAGGGCTTAGTGTATTACTAGTTGATGTTTTTCTTAGTTAATTCTAGATGTTATTACTGTTTTTCTCTTGCATTTGTTGTTGGATGTAACTGGGACCCCGTGTACATAATCTCGTTTTCATCACATGTACCACATGCGGTGCAAATGACAATAAAGACTCTCTGACTCTGACTCTGACTCTGACTTAATGTACATTTAACATAAAAATAATTATAGTTACGATGAAAACGATCATTAAATACGCAATAAAAAAACGGTCGATTTCTTTATCCCCCTACTAAAAATGGACTATTCCATCTTGACATCTTCCGGGTCACTCAGAGGTGAACTCGGGGGCTAATTCTGTGGCTACTGTTTGTGCTGGGTACTTGGATAAATCCGTAGAGAACCCCGCTGTTTCAAGCCAAATTAACGTGGCCGGATGATTTTATTGTGTGTTTTGTGTCGACCATTTGACGGTGAGTCGTTATTTTTATGTATTTTAGTTACTTTTCATTAAATCTGTTGACTACCTATAGACGCTAACTCTGTGTCTGCCTGTTGGTAGTGCTGGGTTACTAATGGATAAATCCGTAGAGAACCCCGCTGTTTCAAGCCAAATTAACGTGGCCGGATGATTTTATTGTGTGTTTTGTGTCGACCATTCGACGGCGAGTCGTTAGTTTCATGTATTTGGGTTACTTTTATGTATAAATGCGGTGGCGACACACCCGTGTATTTGAGATTTAAACGTGGTTTTAGGGATTAAAAGATCATTCTATTTTTTGTTAATTTCGTGGCCGAATAGAATATATGTACGTAAAGTATTAAATAAATCCTTTGATTTTTGTAATTTCATCCTTTTAGGATCATTTTTGTTACTTTTCAGTTGGCAGTGTAGTGCAAATATTGATAACGCTGCCGGCTATATATAAATATATATATATATATATATATATATATATATATATATATATATATATATATATATATATATAATATATATATATATATATATATATATATAATAAATAGCGGATTAGATTAGCTTCCCCTAATTTTCATAAGACATTTGTGCTTTTGAAATTGTGGACCTAAAAAAATTAATAAGCATTTTAGAAATTGTGGAACTAATTTTTTAATTAGCGTTGCCCAGCTTTGCTGCTGCATATGACCCCAGGTCCAATCATTGTCTTTCACCAGCAGGTCTCTGAGTGGTTTGGTACACTCTGCAAAATAAGGGAGGAATTTTGCAACATATGTCACCATCCCCAAAAACCGTCTGACATCTGCTGCGTTCTGTGGGACAGGCATGTCTGTAATCGCTCTGATTTTCTCAGGGTCTGGTTCAATGCCTGTTGCACTGACTTTATGTCCCACAAACAGAACTTCCGATTGTGCAAAGGTGCATTTCTCATTTAGTGTTAGTCCCGCCTCTTGGAGTCGTGTCAGGACAGCTGTGAGCCGTTCATCATGCTCTGCTTCATTCTTTCCCGACACAAGGACATCATCTGCATGGCATATAACACCGTCAAGGCCGGCCAAAAGCTGGGACATGCGTCTTTGAAAATGTTCTGGGCCTGAATTTATCCCAAATGGTAGCACATTGAAGCAGAAGCGGCCAAAGGGAGTAATGAATGTTGTGAATTCCCTACTTTCTTGTGCTAATGGGATCTGCCAAAAGCCACTCCGTGCATCCAATTTCGTGAAATACTTTGCACCATTCAGCTGTGCTAATGACTGGTCCACGGAGGGCAAAATATGTCTTTCTCTGCACACACTTTCATTAAGCTTGGTAAGGTCGACACAGAGTCTAATTTTGCCATTGGGTTTTGGGACTACAACTATCCCCGCACACCACTCTGTAGGCTTCTCTATCCTGGAGATGACCCCCATCTCCTCCATTCTTTTTATTTCCTCCTTGACTTTTTCAGTTAAGGGTATTGGCACACGGCGAGGGGTTGTAAGGGCATAGGGGACAGCATCGTCTCTCAGTCGGATACGATAGTCACCTTCCAGTCTTCCTAATCCTGTAAACACCTTTGGGAATTTCTTTTTGAATTTTCTCTCCGGGTCCCCCGTCTCCTCCAGTGTGTCAATTTTCTCTCTTCGCTCCACAAGACTTAGTTCTGTAATTGCCGGTAAACCCAGCAGTGGTCTAGCCAAGCTATCAATGACAAACACTGACTGAGTGGACTTTTTATCCCTGCTTTCAAGGCTGCCTTGAATCTGACCTACTACCGATAGTCTGGTATTATTTGGGCCATACAGCTTTTTGTGGGTGTGCAACAGAGGGCCGTCTCTTTTGTAGCTGTATAGTGTGGTAGGAATGGCGGTTACTGCTGCCCCTGTATCCAATTTAAAAGAAACTACTGCCCCATTTAATTTGATGTCTGAGTACCAGCCACTGCTGTCTGACTTCACCTCTCCCAAGTACAGAGTGTCCTGATACAGTCCATTTTCCTCTGTCATCTCGTGTACAGGTTGCTTAGACCTGCAGACGGCAGCAAAGTGTCCTCGTTTGTGACATTTCCTGCATTCGGCCTCTTTGGCAGGGCAGTCCTTCCAATTGTGTGACGGAGCCCTCCCACATTTATAACAGGCAGACGATGTTGCATACCTGTTCGTTTTTCTTTTCTGTTGTGCACTGTCCTCTGTCCCGCGTGCAATTGAAAGCGCATGCATCTCTTCAATAGGCTCTTTAATGGATGCAGGGCCACTCGCACTGCGCAGCCAACCTTGTTGCTGTTTCACAGTTTCACTCTGTCTGACTCGCATTACAGCTGTAGTTAGGGTCAGTTTTGCATCCATCTGCAACTTCTCAGAGAGCGAGGCATCTCTTATGCCGACAACAATGCGATCGCGGATCAGTTCATCTCTGAGAGCTCCAAACTTGCAAAACTCCGCCTGTTTGTGAACTGCTGTGATAAAGCTCTCAGCCGTTTCTCCCGGTTCCTGGTTACGCCTGTTGAACTTTGCCCTTTCAAAAATTATATTGTGTTCTCCGATAAAATGTTCATCAAAGCACTCTTTTACTTTTTTGTAGTTCAACTTTTCTGCAGACGTTAGCTCAGATGCATTAAGGATATCTTCGGATTCATCTCCCATTGAATATATTAGCTTATTCACCTGCAAATCCTCTTCCTTTTTATCCAGTCCCGACACAATCCTGTATCTCTCGAACCGTCGGATCCATTTGGGCCAGTTTTGTACATCTCTGCAGTCAAACTTTTCTGGCGGGCTCGGGCGAAATCCCTCTCCGACGTTGCTAACGTTGCTAACGACGTTGCTAGTTGCCGCAGCGTTACCGCTTCCCTTCTCTGTATCGGACATCTCGGATACAACTCAGTTATCTCGTTACTTGCGAGTGCGTCGGGAATGCTAACTTCACGTCGAAGAGTCACCGCTTCTGACACCATGTAATAGTTTGGAGACTACTCACGGAGAACTCGGACAACCGCTACTCTTTAGCCAGCCGGCGTCTTTATTATATATTAACTCTGACCCCGCAACCCGTACTTGTACATAACGCACCTCTGGTACGGAACGCCCCGAGGACCATAACACACCACAATAATGACTGAAGAGATGCCAATGTTAGGAAATAATCGGCTTTTAAGACAATTTAACTTGGTCGACTATCTCTGTCACTTTCTTACATTGATAGTACACTCACACAATTTTTTGTTTTCTCTAGCTTTAATCATTTATCTGCATACCCTCTGATGAAATTTGATGAATTAGCTTTATTTTTGTCGGGTTTGGAGAGAATGTCCCATACTAAACGTTGTCCATTTTATCAAAAGGAATTTGTCTTCTTCAAAGTGGAGACACTGACAGGTATTGTGATTCAGACTCTTTCATTGGAACCTTTCGTTGATATGACACACAGAAAAGGGCTTGTGTTATCAGCTCATTATGAATTTCATTGAAATTCTAGAATTGCGCTGCTCAAGGTGGCTGAACTGTGAAGTAGCTTTGTAATATTCATTCTGAAATATCATTTTTGAAAACTTTAATTCCCCTTTTTTTGGATGTAAATCTCTTTTTTATGATTATTTCTTCTGGGATCAGATGGTGTGCAGCTGGAAGGAATTTTACTGAAAACGTTTTAATTTTGTATATTTGTTATGATGCTTAACCATAACAACAAGGTGTTTTTTTTTTTTACAACCAGAAGCAGCTGAGTAACCTTTCAATATCTCAAATCCCTCAACTACAGCTCCAAAACTCAAATGAGTTCAAAAGGAGGTGCCGTGGATGAATTCCCGTCTCCCTGGTGGTGATGCTCAAGTTCCTGACCACGGAGTTACTGGAGATGGCGGAAAACACGGCTTGTGACAGTTGAAGGAAGGAAGTCGTCCCCCGGCACCTGAAGCTGGCTGTCCGCTGTGACAAAGACCTTGGTAAGCTGCTGGGAGAAGTGGCCATCGCTCTGAGAAGAGTTCTGCCTGGCATTCGGGCGGTCCTGCTGCACAGGAGGACAGAGAGACCCACCGGGTCTCTGTGGACGGATCGGCATCTGTGGCCAGATTCTTTGGATCTGCTGCAGGAGATCCTTTCTGACAACAACCATCAGCATCTTATAACTACTCTTTAATGAAACCAGGATAGTGAGCCACAACAACAATTTCCCTTTGAGAATAATAAAGTATTTTGAATTGAATTGGATAGAAATTAATTTAATTATGATAAGATGAGCACATTAGGTCTATTCACAGAAGAACAGTGAGAACAACAGATGAGTTGTGACTTGAAAAGAAAAGAAAAACAACATTTAAACTATGTTTTGGACTGATTAAAAACTTAACTAGAATATCATAGAATCATCAGTGTTTGCTGTATTAGTTAAATCTACATTTATTTCCTCTTGTGTTTACATACATGTTTGAAGATTTCCACAGAAGAAGGCACAAGGGGAGCCTTTTCAACCTCACAGAGTGACGGAGGTTACGCCATGGATTCCGCCATGGATTCCGTGGATGTCTGGGTGTGCTCTGTGGAGGTGAAGAATCTTGGAATCTTGGATTTATGATGGCAGCGCTTTCCTTTTTGGCATTTGTGGAGCACTGGTCTATCGCAAAAGAGGGAGACTTCAGCAGGACTTAATGCCTGGAGCACCCGACGTCTGGTCTGCGCTGTGACCTCGAGAAATCAGCTGTGTGCGAGCTTATTCGGGGGGTGAACAGATCAACCTTGGTTTTAGGACTCTGTTCGCTGTGGTCAACATCAGAATTCAGCTGTTTGAGAGCTTATCCAGAGGGTGAGCTGATCACCCTTGGACTTAGGACTCGGGTCGCTGTGGTCAACATCTGAGGTCAGAGTTGGATCAGTGGGAAAAAAAGTCCCGAATTGGATCATATGAACAGAATCGCCCTTACAGACTGAAGGCTGCTGAAATTACAAAGTGTGCCTGATGTAAAAATATTTGTAATTCTTATCTGGCTCCCTTGGAAACAGCCTTGGAAAAGGCTGGATATCTAATTTCTCCTGAGACGTGGCTACTGTGGAAAAAAGCTGTCCTTGTCTTGTCTGCTCCCCCCCCCGGAGAACTTTTCTATGAGCGTTATCGGAGGCATCCGGAATGTATCATGGACAGATCCTCCCTGCCTCAGTTTCAACCTGCAACATGTAACTGTCATAAATGTGCTTATGATATGGTTTTTACTGGGTCATGCGGTGTCTTGCAGACAAAATGTGATTCATTTTTTTTAATATCAACGCTGTAACCCCCATGGTTTCTTTCCCTGTTTTCCCACCTTTGACCTTCATCCTGAGACGGATGGGAGAGGCCGCGCTGAAGAACATGTCATGTGTTTTGATAAGGCAGCAGCTTTTCACACTCAAACCCTCTCCTGGATGACTGTGAATACATAATCATGCTGTATCGATGAAAATTGGTGCAATGTTAATAAATGCTCTTGAATCTTGAATCTTGAATCTTGAACTGTCTTGAACTTTGAACTGTCCAGCAAGACCCATGGAGGCCGCATGATCCAAGTGAACCCTAGCTGCATCAGAGAAGGACTAACATGAGATCTGATCCAAGAGAAACTTGGTACTGACATGCTACAAACATACACATAACATAACTCCCATTTACTATCACCTCATTTTAGATACTGTACTGTAGTCCCTCGCTACTTCATGGTTTGACTTTCACGCACTCGCCCTTTCGTGGTGTTCAACATAAAACTGTAAACGACATACAATTGTCAACTTTAATATTATGCATGTGATTGGAACAGTATGGGATAAAGGTCAAGGTCAAGTTCCCTTATCAGTCAGTCCACTGCGGTGCAACAACATGACTATGGGAATTGCGCCTCCGCGCGGTTCACCTGAAGCAACACAATCACACCTTTTAAGGCAAGTGGGCGTCAGCGTCACCAGTGGCCCACCCCCCTGGTATAAGAGGCGCTGACCTCCCACGTCCATCCTCTTTTGCCCTTCACCTCACTTCCACCTGAACTTCGTAGGACTCGTGACTGGATCGCTCATCTGGAGGTGAGCTCGCTCCCTGCACAGAGCATCACGGACTTCCCTGCAAGCACTTTGTTTAGCGCTTTGGCTATCCTAGTGCAGTTGACTTCGACTTTGTCTATTTTATGCTGTTTCGTCTCTCAGTTTTAGCGAGAAGCTAACTGCGCAACACGCCACCTGCTAAGTTAACGGAGCTGTCAGGTGAGCCACCACGAACAGCCCGACGAGAGGATTTGACGTTTTCAGCTTTTTTGTTGCCCAGTTCAGCGGGACGCTAACTGCACCACACACTACCTGCTAAGCTAACGGAGCTAACAGGTTAGCCACCACGAACAGCACAGCGAGAGGATTCAATGTTTTTTCCGCTGTTCATCGCACAGTTAGCGGGACGCTAACTGCGTAACACGCTACCTGCTAAGCTAACAGAGCTATCAGGTTAGCTACCATGAACAACGTAGCAGTGCCGGAAATGACGACAAAGTGGGCTGGTCGCAACGGCGTGCGTCCCCCACCTCAGCGAATCAGCGCTTTACAGATACGAGGCATGATTGACAGATCACGACTCTCTTTCTATCCAATCACAGCTTATAAACAAACGTGTAGGACACGTCGCTGTAACGTTAGCTTAGCACAGCAGAACCCAATTCTATAGACTTTATACACAACTCAAACGCTTCAAATTAACTTTCCAAAATTCCGAAACATGGCAATCACATTTAAAACAGGTACAACTTAGCTACGCTCAGTAACCAGCACGTCAACTGTAACACGACACGGACTNGGACGTCAGCGTCACCAGGCCCACCCCCCTGGTATAAGAGGCGCTGACCTCCCACGTCCATCCTCTTTTGCCCTTCACCTCACTTCCACCTGAACTTCGCAGGACTCGTGACTGGATCGCTCATCTGGAGGTGAGCTCGCTCCCTGCACAGAGCATCACGGACTTCCCTGCAAGCACTTTGTTTAGCGCTTTGGCTATCCTAGTGCAGTTGACTTCGACTTTGTCTATTTTATGCTGTTTCGTCTCTCAGTTTTAGCGAGAAGCTAACTGCGCAACACGCCACCTGCTAAGTTAACGGAGCTGTCAGGTGAGCCACCACGAACAGCCCGACGAGAGGATTTGACGTTTTCAGCTTTTTTGTTGCCCAGTTCAGCGGGACGCTAACTGCACCACACACTACCTGCTAAGCTAACGGAGCTAACAGGTTAGCCACCACGAACAGCACAGCGAGAGGATTCAATGTTTTTTCCGCTGTTCATCGCACAGTTAGCGGGACGCTAACTGCGTAACACGCTACCTGCTAAGCTAACAGAGCTATCAGGTTAGCTACCATGAACAACGTAGCAGTGCCGGAAATGACGACAAAGTGGGCTGGTCGCAACGGCGTGCGTCCCCCACCTCAGGCCGGAAATGACGACAAAGTGGGCTGGTCGCAACGGCGTGCGTCCCCCACCTCAGCGAATCAGCGCTTTACAGATACGAGGCATGATTGACAGATCACGACTCTCTTTCTATCCAATCACAGCTTATAAACAAACGTGTAGGACACGTCGCTGTAACGTTAGCTTAGCACAGCAGAACCCAATTCTATAGACTTTATACACAACTCAAACGCTTCAAATTAACTTTCCAAAATTCCGAAACATGGCAATCACATTTAAAACAGGTCACAACTTAGCTACGCTCAGTAACCAGCACGTCAACTGTAACACGACACGGACTCCCTCGGAGCCGCGTTCAGGTCGGTTCCGTCCACTTTAAAGGAGCAGAATTCGGGTTTCAGAACCACTATCCGACAACGTTCTAACAGTAATATGCTTCTTTGACCTGCTCTAAAATGTAAAATACCACACACAGCAATCTGGTAGATGTTAATTATAGCTTTCAGGCTTTTGACTCGGCGGTCAACAAAGCTTTGTACAGGAGTGTGTGCGTGAGCTGGACCAAACAGAACCAGAACCCCCACAGACCACGGGCTGACAAGACCTCACCTGAATGCTTCCAACAGCGTGTAACAGAGTTGAAACAATAACAATCTCTCAGCTTCAAATGATAAAAACATGCAGAATCTGCCTGTCTTGAACACTTCCAGCCAAAATTATTATCCTCAGAGTTTAAAACTTGGATCCTATTATGCAAACATGATGTTACAGTTCATGAGAGATCACAGATTTATCAGTAAACTTTCAGAAACTCGTACGGTGCCACCAGATGTAAAAGATTATGAGGAGGTCAATATTAATACTGACCTCTTTACCTTAATTAATTTACTCATTCAGATTGAATAGTAATTTCACGGATTCTTTCTTTTTCAGTTTACCCAATATTTCTGTGATCTTTATGATGGATAAATAAATAAAGCCATAAAGTGACAATGGACACGTTAACTTAGTTGGTATGTCAAAGACACTACCATTTATTTAAAATAAATCAACTAAATTAACACCATTACACTTGATTGACATGATCTCACTTTCTTGCAATTTAACACGTCAGCACATTTAAATTGTAACACAACAGACATAAATACAGGATGTTAACATATTTACAGGGAACTCCCGACCTACGAACGAGTTTGGGACCTAAGAACCGTTCGCAGCTCGATCCGTTCGTAGGTAGGGGGTGAAAATTATATTTAAAAAAAATTTTTATTCATTCATTCATTCATTCAACCTTTATTTATCATGCTAACGGAGCGCGCGCACACATTTAAGCATGTAAAGTAGTGTACTGTAATGTTAAACATTGCTATTCACATTTACAGAATAAATAAAAATATATTTTCTTACTTTGAGATGGTCAAAGCCGACATAGGTTGCCATGCGTTGATTGTTTTCGGGCCGAGCAGCGCG
>JBBPBX010075361.1:0-10227 GCA_038048925.1 Garcialebias charrua | reverse complement strand
ACAACTATAATCTGCTGACTGTTAATAACTATAATATTATAATAACTATAACAATCTGCTGACTGTTAATAACTATAATATAACAACTATAATCTGCTGACTGTTAACTATATTATAATAAATACAACAATCTGCTGACTGATAACTATTATAACTATAATAATCCGCTGACAGTTAATAACTATATTATAACTAATAATCTGCTGACTTAATAACTATTATAACTATAATAATCAGCTGAGTGTTAACTAATAATCTGCTGACTGTTAATAACTACATTATAATAACTATAATAATCTGCTGACTTAACTAATGATCCACTGACTGTTAATAACTATATTATAACTATAATAATCAGCAGATTGTTAACCAATATTCCGCTGAATGTTAACTATAATAACTACAGTATAATAATCAGCTGACTGTTAACTAATAATCTCCTGACTGTTAAATGACTATAACTATAATAATCCGCTGACTTAACTATTATAACTACAGTACAGTATAATGATCAGCTGATTGTTAATAACTAGAATACAGTACATTTATATAATACATTGTTATACATTTCATCTTTAAATCACTTCATGGTCTGCTGCCCTCATACATCTCCTCCTACTTGTCTTTACGTGAGTGCAGCTACAGCGTGCGCTCTCAGGACATGATTACCTGCAGTGTTCCGTCAGTGAGGACTGAACTTGGAAAAAGGGCCTTCTCCTACTCTGCTCCTGCTTCATGGAATATTTTATTAAAAAAAAATAGACCTTGACCTCTCTAAATGGCTTTAAGAATCTGTTGGACTCATGGCAAAAACCAATGCAGACATGTTCCTGTTTTTAGTTTTCTACAGTTGCCTTATAATCTATCTGTTTTACTACTTTGACATATTTTTTAACTTGTTTAAAAAAACAAAAAACTGTATGCCTCTCTTCTGACTGCCTGTTGTCATCATTCTTTGTTGAGACCATCTCTTGTAAATGAGTCCTTGAGGTTCAATGAGATTAACCTGCCTAAATACAGGTTGAATGAATATATTTATTTAGAGGCATAACGTTTCACCACCTTGTGGCGGCATTGAGCTGCTCATTAACGAGCCACGTCACAACACACTGGTTTCTGGGGTCTGCCAGAAACCATCTTTGCTCCAGCAAACTTGTTGGTCCACTTAAAGCTGCACTATGTAACTTTGTAATGCAGTCCAACTTTTCTAACAATATATTTTTAACATATTTCTTCACTCTGTCACCATCTACTGACAGACTGATGTTAGACAAAGTAATCTCTGAAAAAAACTATAGTCCCCTTGCTTCTCTATCAGCATTTATAAAAACACTAAAACACAGAGTGACCCAGACAATGACCAGCCAATAAAAACAGAGTTGTTTGTCACGCCCCAACCCACGCCCCCGCCTGTCCCAGCCTCAGCGCCGCACGCATTCTCATTCAAAGGATTGCAAAGCGATGCAGGACTGATTTGTATGTGACACAAATGTATTAAATATCCCCTCTTCATCCCAGAGCTGGACTTTTTTTGTGTGCCAAAAGTCAAGTGATCGATTCATCCTTCACTGACAGAGATGAGGAAGTCACGAGCGAATTTTCCCTGCTGAAAATATTTCTAAGTCCGGAGCAGAACAGAAACTTACACATAGCACCTTTAAGGAGTTTACTGCTTGGTTGGGAAACGGTTCACTAGAACACTTCAGACTGATCAAGCCCTCTGGATATAGAGGGTGAAACGTTTCTATATTAAATTAACTATAATCCGCGGACTTGTTAAACAAGAAATTTTATATTGTCCTTTCTTTGAAATACATTTTTAAATCATGTCCAACTGATTTGCTTACAAATGGATGAAGAGTGGAGAAGTCCAGAATCCATGTTGTTGAAGTCTAGAGTTAAGTTTCCAGTTAGTGATGGTTTGAGTCCATGTCCTCTGCTGGTGCTGGTCCACTGGGTTTTCTGAAGTCCACAGTTCACGCAGCATCTAGCAGGACATTTTAAAGCTCTACATGCTTCTTTCTGTTGAAGAGTTTTATGGAGATGTTGGTTTCATTTTCCAGCAGGACTTGGCTCCAGCCCACTGATGAAGGTACCAGAGGCTGACTGTGGATTACTGTACTCTCATTTTCTGAGACACTGAGTTTTCGTTATTTGCAAGACATGATCAGCAAAATTACAAGAAACATGTTAAAATATTTCACTCCGTGTCATGAATCTGTAATACGAGTTTCACTTTATGAAATTATTTGACTTTTTTTTTACACATTTAAAAACAATATTTGTTGATACACCTGTACGTATATTTCATTAACAGCCACTACGACACGGGAGGGTGAAGTCCTCCTTCGGCATGGTCTTCCTCTTGAAGATGACGAGGGGGGGGAAGCTTGGACCCATCTGCTCCACAGGCCAGAACCACTGTAAAGTGGGACTTTTCGTGCCGTCGTTAAAATGTTGATGCTTTTCTCTCCCTTCTGGGAGACGTTGCGGCCCATCGGGATGTCGAACGTTAATGGCACTTTGTCCATGTTTACGATGTGTTCCGCAGCGATTCCGTGGGGCTGGACCTGGCGCGAGACAAAGGGAGACATTACAGTAAACAAAACGAGTGCGTGCACCCACAGACCCGCTTTGAACTAGTGAACAAACCTGCATCTACCAATTTTATATTAAATTAATATATTAAAATTTAGCAAGACAAACACACAAAAAAATTGTTAGCTTAACCGGCGAGACACAAAACCACGAAAACTGGTGACTTTCTCCTCAAAGTCCGCCGGGAGTTTATGGCACATCGTGGTCCGGGCTCTTATAGAGAGCTGATGCCGTCTCATAAAACGGAAACACCACGATGGGCCGCCAGCGAACTCCGAGCTGTCCAAGTCCTTCGCCACCGCCATGGCGTGCAGCCGTGGCTGGACAGTGGAGACTCCTCTTCCACACGCGCGCTCCTCTATCTTCCACGCCTTGACCCTGTCCCCCAGCTCCGGCCAACGGGCTTTGTGGCCCTGGTTCGCCCTTTTGGAGCACTTCATGGCGGTGAGCACTCCCTCTGCTTTCCGCCAGCCCCAGACGATGTTTTCACTGACCCCAAAGTGCCGGTCAGCTGCCCGGTTTCCGTGATCCGCGGCTTATCTTATCACCTGGAGCTTGAACACTGCTGTGTAGGATCTCCTCTTTGGCGGCATTGTTCTCTCGTTTTCTCTGTTGTCGTTCGTCGTTGCTCTTTGTCTTCTCCCACTCACTCTCAGAAATTTGGGCTGGGTGATGGGTTTTTATTCTCAATACACAAACAACAGGTAACGCCTCCAGGTACGTCTGCACATACAGACTAGAGGTCTCTTTAGCGCCCATAGCAGCCGATACTGGTACTGCCTGCGCCCCCTAGCGGACAAAAGTGGTACTGCAGCATTTTTGGCCAAAATGAAAAACGGTCATATATGAACCAAAAATACATAGGGAAAAAATCCATAAACAAGTCTCACCTCTCTATAAGTCACAGGGCATGCAAATTAGGCAAAAAGGTGAGACTTATAGACCCGAAAATACGGTAGTCTCTGACATGAAACGTGACTTAAACCTTTTAGTTTCTCTTTCCATGGCCGCCATCTTTCTTTACAACAGAACAGCTTTCCCACTGAGGTTTTGGAAATCTGCTCCCAGCTCATCAACAAACAGCTCCTGTTGAAACAAAACATCTTCAATAAAAACGCACAAATGACACGAAATCTAAACATCGTTTAAATACAAACCGGATTCCAAAAAAGTTGGGACACTAAAATTGTAAATAAAAACTGAATGCAATGATGTGGAGATGGCAAATGTCAATATTTTATTCAGAACACATATCACAGATCAAAAGTTTAAACTGAGAGAATGTATCATTTTAAGGGGGGGAAATTTCATGGCATCAACAAATCCCAAAAAAGTTGGGACAAGTAGCAATAAGTGGCTGGAAAAAGGAAATTGAGCATATAACGAACAGCTGGAAGACCAATTAACACTAATTAGGTCAATTGACAACATGATTGGGTATAAAAAGAGCTTCTCAGAGTGTCAGTGTCTCTCAGAAGCCAAGATGGTAAGAGGATCACCAATTCCACCATTGTTGTGCAGAAAGATAGTGCAGCAATACCAGAATGGTGTTACCCAGCGTAAAATAGCAAAGACTTTTAAGTTATCATCATCAACCGTGCATAACATCATCAAAAGATTCAGAGAATCTGGAACAATCGCTGTGCGTAAGGGTCAAGGCCGTAAAACTCTACTGGATGCTCGTGATCTCCGGGCCCTTAAACGTCACTGCACCTCAAACAGGAATGCCACTGTCAAGGAAATAACAGAATGGGCTCAGGAATACTTCCAGAAAGCATTGTCAGTGAACACAATCCACCGTGCCATCAGCCATTGCCAGCTGAAACTCTACAGTGCAAAGAGGAAGCCATTTCTTTGAGGTCAGAGGGCCGGGTACTTTTAAAAGTTCCAGAAACTCGCCTTAAGCGCAGAGGTGACAGGGCCTTCTCAGTAGCTGGCCCCAGACTCTAGAAATGAGTTACCGCTGCTCATCAAACAAGCCCCCTCTCTCGCAGTTTTCAAATCCCGGTTAAAAACTCACTATTATTCTGTTGCTTTCAACACCCGCTGATTGGTATTTGATAGTTTTATTTTGATCTGCATTGTTTTTATGTTTTTCGTGTTGTACTTCATTGTCTGTGTTGCCTGTTTGTTCAGCACACAGGTGTGGACTTGTTCCTGTTTAAAGTGCTTTATAAATAAAATGGTATGGCATTTCTAAGCAAGCTCCACAAGCTCAGACGTTTGCACTGGGCCAGGGGTCATTTAAAATAGAGTGTGGCAAAATGTAAGACTGTTCTGTGGTCAGATGAGTCACAATTTGAAGTTCTTTATGGAACACTGGGACGCCATGTCATCCGGACCAGAGAGGACAAGGATAGCCCAAGTTGTTATCAACGCTCCGTTCAGAAGCCTGCATCACTGATGGTATGGGGTTGCATGAGCGCTTGTGGCATGGGCAGCTTGCATGTCTGGAAATAATAATAATGTCTTTTCCTGGATGAAATTCGTCTCTGCATTTAACCCAACCACCACCAGGTGGTGCAGTGAGCAGCCAGAAAGCACCCGGGGAGCTGGAGAATTAGAAAGGCACCATTAATGCAGAGAACTATGTTCAGGTTCTAAAACAACATATGCTCCATCTAGACATCATCTCTTTCAGGGAACACCCTGCATTTTTCAACAAGATAATGCCAGACCACATTCTGCAGCAATCACAACATCATGGCTACGTAGGAGAAGGATCCGGTACTGAAATGTCCAGCCTGCAGTCCAGATCTTTCACCTATAGAGAACATTTGGTGCATCATAAAGAGGAAGGTGCGACAAAGAAGGCCCAAGACGATTGAACAGTTAGAGGCCTGTATTAGACATGAATGGGAGAGCATTCCTATTTCTAAACTTGAGAAACTGGTCTCCTCTGTCCCCAGACGTCTGTTGAGTGTTGTAAGAAGAAGGGGGGATGCCACACAGTGGTAAAAATGGACTTGTCCCAACTTTTTTGGGATTTGTTGATGCCATGAAATTTTGAAACAACATATTTTTCCCTTAAAATGATACATTCTCTCAGTTTAAACTTTTGATCTGTGATTTGTGTTCTATTCTGAATAAAATATTAGATGTTGGCACCTCCACATCATTGCATTCAGTTTTTATTCACAATTTGTTTAGTGTCACCTTTTTTGGAATCCAGTTTGTAAACTGAACTTTATCAGGGTATATGCAGGAATAATGAAGTTAATTTCAATACCTTTTCAAGACTTTTTAAAGACCTTCCAAAATAAATTCAAGACCTTATCGTCACTTTGTTTTATTAAGCAACAAATCTTTGATTTACAAAACTGCTGTTGTTTTCAATTAAATCTGTGAATCTCAAACCTACAACAGAACTGAGATACAGTGGAAAGAAAAAAGTTCAAAAGAAGAAACTGAACCACGACTAGGTTTAAGAAAATATAGCTTAGGTTACAACAAGACTCGTAGCTATTTTAAAGTAACTTGGTTGAACAATGGCGAATAAGAAATAAACACGGTTATTCTCGGCGACAGGCCTCAGCCATTCTTGAAAATCAGGCATCTCCAACCAGGAGTCCGAAAACTTGCATTTACCCATTGTTCTCACGGTCTCGCGGCAACTTACTCAAACACACAAGCTCAACTTGGAGATAAAGCAGCATGTGCACAAGATAGGCCTAGCCGTAAAGGCTGTTGTAACCTGACACTCTAAATTTGTGCGAAGCAGTTTCCGAATCCTCCACGGTGAGGAAAACAAATATTAGTCATACATACTTTTTGCTGTCAAATTATTTAAAGCTAGAATAACAGCAAAAAATAATAATACCACATCAAATCGCTTTCAAGACTTTTTAATACTTTAAGACCCTTAATTTTCCCAAAATTGATTTATCAACTTTTAATAACTTTCAAGACCCTGCATATACTCTGTTTATACAGGTGCTGCTCATAAAATTAGAATACAGTATCATGAAAAAGTTTATTTCATTAATTCCATTCAAAAAGTGAAACTTGTATATTATATCAACTCATTACACAAAGACTGGTATATTTCAGATGTCAAAGTCAAAGTCAACTTTATTGTCAAAACTGCAATATGTACAGGACATACACAGGATTGAAATTGCATTTCTCTCTCAGTCCCTCGGATGTTTATGTCTTTTAATGTTGATGATTATAACTGACAACTAATGAAAACCCCAAATTCAGTATCTCAGAAAATTAGAATTTATTAAAAAATATATATACCGTTTATATATTTTTAAAGAAATGTTGGCTAACTGAAAAGTATGAGCAGGTACAGCATCAATACTTATCGTATTTTCCGCCTGATAACTCGCACCTTTCTATAAGTCACTTTGTCCAATTATTGACAATAAATTGGAAAAATCCATAAACATGTCGCACCTTTATTGAAGTCGCATCTATCATGCGTCACCACTACGCGACGCGTCAGCGCATCATTTGCCCTGTTGAAAATGGCTGCCACAGAAGCATGCACAAAATAACTTTTAAAGGGGACCACATATTCAAAATTCACTTTTTAATGGTTTTATTACTCAACTTTGGGTATTTACTTCATAAAAAAACAGTCCTAAGGCCAAAAAATGCACCCAGTGGTTTATTTACTCTAAGTAGATTTATTTATCTTTGATAAATACACTTCGTTTCCCACTTCCTGCGGTTTGTGACGTCACAAACCGCAGCCAACCACCTCAAACCTGAGTCCAGCCCCTCACCTAGCAACCCCTGGTGATGCTCCACCCACTTCAGTATTAAACACATGACTGTTGTTTTTCATGATTTCATCTCATCTTTTGTTTATATGTTCTTAATTTCATGTGTACAGCACTTTGTTGCAGCTGTGTTTTTTTTAAATGGCTTTATAAATAAAGTATAATTGTTATTTTTATGTTTTAGTTCAATTTTTAGTGTATTTGCGATCGCTCCCAACGCGCAGCCGGGAAAAATTAAACGAGCGGACCCCCGGCGTAGGGACCGGCGGCAACGGGACACTGCTTCTGGCGCGATGGAGCGGAGCTTCAACTGTACAGCCTCGCTGCAGCCTCGCAGCAGCGAGGACCTTCTCCTTACGGATTAATTTACGGGAGACACTTGGTGAACTTTGTGTTGTCTTGACTGGAACAGCGATAACTCCCAAAATCTCCGCGTGCAACGAGCGGAGCTGGCGAACACCGGAAGAGGAACAAGCTAACATTAGCATCGGATTCGGGTGGTCTCATGCTAAAAGGAGCAGCAAATTGCGGCGCGCTCAGACGGGTTTCGGTAAGTTATCTTAAGCTAGCACTAACAGTAAGTCAAATGAGTAATAAAAAAAGAGCTAATTTTAAAACAACACATTACAGATACTGGCTGTTACAGAGGGCGTAAACAGATCGTTGAAGGGCGTGGACTTCAAGAAACCGGTCGTTCAAAACAAAAGTTAAAAATGGCAGAATTAAAAAGGGTATAATTAATTATCTAAGAATTATTTTGTGTATTAAAATGAATTAATATTGTCAAGATAGCACACAGACATAACATAAAAATTTTAAAGACCTATATGTGGTCTCCTTTAACTAGATTAACACGGTAAAAACAATTATTTGTCTGCTGAAAATTATAGCAAAGATGTGTCTTAGCTTAACCGTTCTTTAATAAATTCACGTAATGGTCAAATCTGCTGGATTTAAATTGTTTCGCTTTGACGTCTTCCAAACGATCGCGCGCTACGAAAATAAATTCCAAATACAGGTGATCCCCTACCTACGACTCCATCGACCTACGGCCGCCCGGACCTACGAACGTATCATATTTAATAAAAATATGAAATTACTGTATTAAAAAATATATATATATATATTTTGTGTTTAAATGTTCTTAATTTCATGTGTACATCACTTTGTTGCAGCTGTGGTTGTTTTAAAGGCTTTATAAATAATAATTATGATAAAAATGATCATTTCTGATCATTTTTGTCATGATTGCGCAATCTTGGGCAGCAAGAAGTAGGTCTTCAGTTTACACGGTCACAAATTAATGTAGAACACCGGACGCCATTTTAGGTTCAGTCACGGGGGTCTCCGGTCACAAATTAATGTAGAACACCGGACGCCATTTTAGGTTAGCTGCCGGGAGCCGGCCTTTGAAGACTGGTGACCAGGATCGCATCATATGGATTAATTACTAGCTGGAATCGCTCTGTGAGCTCTGTGGACGTCTCAGGCTGGAGCAGCAGCTGCAGATTGATCGCCGATCGCGCCGCTCCAACACCAGCTCATGGCCTGGCTAGCAGAAGCTAACAAAGGCCTCGAGCAGCTGCCGTGGTTCGCTCGCCGGCCGCCGCGCTGCTCGGCCCGACAACAATCAACGCATGGCAACCTAAGATGTCGGCTTTGACCATCTCAAAGTAAGAAATTATATTTTTATTTATTCTGTAAATGTGAATAGCAATGTTTAACATTACAGTACACTACTGTACATGCTTAAATGTGTGCGCGGCGCTCGTTAGCGGTATTTCCGCGGCCTACGAACGGAATAAGGACCTACGAACGGGACGCTATTTTCACCCCCTAGCTACGGCAGAATCGAGCTGCGAACAGTTCTTATGTCCCAAACTCGTACGTAAGTAGGGGGTTTGCTGTAAATCTTATTTTAGCTCAAACAACTCCAACAGCTAACAGTTTGTAAATGACCACCAAATAATTACTTTCTGCCAGTTTAAAGAAAATCCGCCATGCGGTTTATGAGCTATTTAGATAAACAGTAGTCGGAAAAACAACAAAGCTAGCCGCGACACATTTACACCCATAAAACATCGAATTTTATCTCAAACAATTCCAACAGCTAACAGTTTGTAAATGACCACCAAATAATTACTTTATCTGTTTAAAGAAAATCTGCCATGTGGTTTATGAGCTATTTAGATAAATAGTAGTCGAAAAAACAACGAAGCTAGCCGCGACACATTTACGCCCATAAAACATCAAATTTTATCTCAAACAATTCCAACAGCTAAAAGTTTGTAAATGACCACCAAGTAATTACTTTCTGTAAGTTTAAAGAAAATCTGTCCTGTAGATCATGAGTTATTTATCTAAATAGTACGCGTTTACGGTAGCTAACCTCTAACAAACAACAATGCTAAATCGAATTTTAGCTCTAAACATCTCCTACAGCTAAAAGTTTGTAAATGTCCACCTAGTAATTACTTTCTGTAAGTTTAAAGAAAATCTGTCCTGTGGTTTCGTAGTTCATACCTCCAGAGCAGGAGGCCGGGCAGCGACAGTGTGTTTCCGACCAGAGGAGGCTGCCGTCGGACACATGAGCTTGAAACGGTCAGTGGACTCTCTGGAAGTGTCAGAGCTCCAGAGTAGGAGGCCGGGCTGCGACAGTCAGTCCGACTAGAGGAGGCTGCCGTCGGACACATGAGGTAGGAACGGTCGGTGTACCCTAGCGGACAAAAGTGGTACTGCACCCCTAGCGGCTGAAAGTGGTACTGCACCATTTTTTGCCAAAATGAAAAACGGTCATATCTGAGCAAAAAATGGTCTACAAATATGGGGGGGAAATCTATAAACAAGTCTCACCTCTCAATTAGTCACAGGGCATGCAAATCAGGCAAAAAGGTGCGAC
>JBBPBX010075359.1:0-17360 GCA_038048925.1 Garcialebias charrua | reverse complement strand
ATAATCACAACCAGTTATGAATCTTAGTGCACCATGATAGACAACATCCAACATCCGCAGGGTGCTTGTAGGAGCATTCATGTAGAGAATGTCACTGTAATCAATGGAGGGAAGGAAAGTCACAGATACAAGGTGTTTCCTAGCATTCAGAGTTAGACAGGATCTGTTTCTGAAAAAGAAACCCAGTTTAACTTTCAGTTTCTTTACTAGGTTTTTCATGTGGAGTTTAAAAGAGAGATGTGAATCGATCAGTATTCCCAAATATTTATAGGAGTCAACAAACTCAATAGGGATACCATTTGAGGATAAAATCAGAGGAAGAACTGCTGGGACCAACTTCCAATTGGAAAAAAAGCATCCCTTTGGTTTTTATCAGCATTTAGTACAAGTTTGAGACGGAACAAATCTGACTGGATGATGTCAAAAGTGCATTGCAAAAGCTGGAAAGCCTTAGCAACTGTTTTAGCTTGACAATAAACAACTGTGCCATCAGCATAGAAATGTAAGGATGCATCAGGGATGCTCTGACCTACATTACCTATGTAGATTGTAAAGAGGGTGGGTCCTAAGACTGAGCCTTGTGGTACACCATTGTTGACTGTTAAATAACTGGAGGAAGTACAGTACCATTATTTTTACCATACAGTAATGGTACAGTGCCATTATGACGGGCAGCACGGTGGCACAACTGGTAGAGCTGCTGCCTCTCAGCGAGCAGGTCCCCGGTTCAAATCCCAGTCCGGGGGCCTTTCTGGGTGGAGTTTGCATGTTCTCTCCGTGCATGCGTGGGTTTTCTCCGGGTACTCCGGTTTCCTCCCACAGTCCAAAAACATGCATGTTAGGCTGATTGGTAACTCTAAATTGACCCTGGGTGTGAGTGAGACAGGTCCCTCTTGTAAATGAGTCCCCGTGGCTCAACGAGGCTAGCCTGTATAAATAAAGGTTGAATGAATGAATGAATGTTGAACACATTGCCTCAGATCGGAAAGATAGTTAGAGATCCAACTAATGGTGTGATATGAGAAACCGATTTCTGAGAGTTTATGACATAAGATTTTATGATCCACAGTGTCACAAGCTTGACAGGTCTAAGAAAAGTGCAGCACATTAATCCTTAGCATCCAATGCTTCAACAACGTCATTAAGGACCTTCAGTGAAGCAGTCATGCTGTGTTGTTTCCTGAAACCAGATTGATGGAGAGGTAAGATGTTAATTGAGTCCAGGTAATTTTTGATGTGAGAGATTTATCAGTTTTTCTAGAACTTTGGCTAAAATGCAGAGTTTAGAGATCGGTCGATAGTTGTTCAGCGAGGTGGGGTCACTTCCCTTCAACAAAGGAAGAACAAAGGCTGTTTTCCAAGCATCTGGAATGGAGTTTTGGCTTATAGACAGATTAAAGATGTGGGTCGCAGGGACTGTCACGGCATGATCAATATTCATTCATCCTGTTCTTCGTCTTCCTGTGAACTAAAGTCCTATTCGAGGCTCAGAAAAACATCATCACACAATTCATCCTGTTCTTCGTCTTCCTGTGAACTAAAGTCCTATTCGAGGCTCAGAAAAACATCATCACACACTGCCTCCTTCTCGCTCGCTTGCTCGCTCTCAGGAGATGTTTCCTCCTTAGACAACCAGATGGATCACTTTTAACTTGAAAGCCGCATCATAAGAAATTCTCTGTGCGTTTTTTCATGATCACTGCAGATGAACACGATCTGTACATGATAAGTAGATATATCTGCAAACAAATACAGAAGGCGTATCTGTAGGGCCACACCTGATTGGACGATAAAAGGCAAGCCGTATCTGTAGGGCCACACCTGATTGGACGATAAAAGGCAAGCCGTATCTGTAGGGCCACACCTGATTGGACGATAAAAAACAAGCCATTTCTCAAGGGCCTCACCTGATTGGACACAAAAAAAGATACGTTACTCAAGTGCCACGACTAATTGGATGAAGGTATCAAAATAATTTTTTTTTAGATCTTTATTGAAATAATATAGAACGGTACAATAAAATCCAGTACAGTATATAGTAATGTAATAACAGCTGCCAGGGGTTACGGACATTGAGACTCAGAAGACTTATTTAGCAAGTACTGTATAACAGAAGGAAGATTGTGTGAGCCAATTCGACATTAGCAATGTCTCTATAACTTCTCTTTCCGCCTCTCTTAACACAGAACTTCCGGTTACATTTCAAAATAAGACAAACATAAATGGGTAGTCGGGACTCGGGAGGGCTAAATGTTTGGTTTTTAATACCTAGTAGGGCTGGGCGATATGGACCAAAATTAATATCTCAATATTTTTATGATAAATCTTGATATACGATATATGTCTCAATACATTTTTCTTAGTATCTCGGGTTCTTGTTCACGAATGAGGGAGGGATGGAGCGTGGGATCGATGGACGGATAGGTGCAGCATCTGTAGTGAAGCGGGCGTTCCGGTCTGTTGTGGTGGGGAGAGAGCTGGGTCAAAAGGCAGTGCTCTCAATTTACCGATCAATCTCAGAGTCAGAGAGTCTTTATTGTCATTTGCACCGCATGTAGTACATGTGATGAAATGAGATTATGTACACAGGGTCCCAGTTACATCCAACAACAAAATGTAAGAGAAAAACAGTAATAACATCTAGGACAGGGGTGTCAAACTCATTTTCACCGAGGGCCACATCGGCATAATGGCTGTCCTTGAAGGGCCAGATGTAACTTGTAAATGTAACTAAATGTAATCTAATGTAATGTAAAATAAATTTAACTACCGTACTCCTTAATGTTGAATAACTCATTTATTATAACTTATTCAACTGACAATTACAGTTGCATAGAAAACATCTGTTTGCTTGTTGCTCCAACATAAATCCTTTTAAATTTTGTCAGCTTGTGAAAACCCACATAACTCCATTAATGAAGGATCAAACTGTCCAAGTTAATACCCTGATGCATGCTCAATAATCCAGGTAGAAAAATCTAAATGGGTCCTCTGGACCTGATGGTCTAGAGGTGGTCCTCCATGATCATGTGAGCAGCTGGTTTCGGCTGTCATCAGCCAACTGGTTGATCCACTGTGAGAGGGTGCTATTTATAAAACTGAGCTGAATACAGCATCTCAGACTGAGGAAGTCTTTCGGACGAAAGACGAAATGTTTCTACAGGTTTTTTTGTTTTGTTTTGTTTTTTGAATGTCCATGTCCTGTCATGATCTGCTGTTTAAAGTGCGACTAAACCCAAAATTAACTTTCTTTAGCTGATAAACTCCCTAGAATGTGTTTAAAATGTTATCTAGCACTATGGCTGTGTTTATTCTCACATAATTGTGCATATCTGTGTAAATTGGCAATATTTGGCAATATTTGGTCTAAAAATGTGTTTACGGTAGTTCTATGGGTTGAACTGGTGGATTACACCTTAATTTTCTTATTTGTGCAAACGCTCATGTGTGACATGTCTGCTCATGTGTGACATGTCTGCTCATGTGTGATGTCACACAGGTGGTTCAAGCAGAGCCAATCCCCTGCAGAGATGAGAAGTGCATACCTTATATGGAAGTGCTGCATTTCACTCCTGACAAGCGGTTTTATTTTTCTTTTCATTTTCATTTTTTTAGGCCTTTGGTTTTGGATGGAATGGGTGGAATAGATAAATACATCTACATGTTTATTCTTTGTTGTTGCTTGGTGTATGTTGTTGGCTAGAGGTTTAATTTGTTTTAGGTTGTTGCAGGTGGAGGCGTGAACAAAAGCACAACTCTACCTCCACCCCTCCTTGTCTCTCAACACGCCCATTTTCAGGGAGATTTTGGAAGGAGGAGTTACCGTCTCAACGTGGGTTTAGTCTCACTTTAATGTTTGAACCCACGTGCAGAAAAACAGAACTGGCTCAAGAATGTAAAATGAATAATGATTTATTTAACAAAAATAATAATGCTGATGGAACAAAAACACTTACTGAGAGGAGATGAGCAGATCACACACTGTGGAAAGACAAAGCCCCGGTGCTCAAGGAGTGAATACACAGAGTTTATATACTGACACAAACGAGACAGTGAGGAGCACCTGGGGTGATTAGAATGAGGACCAGCTGTGAATGATTAATGCTGAAGGCCTGAGCACAGAGAGACAGACTGAGGAGTGGGAAATGACAGAGACTGAATGAGATACACAGAAACCAGTAAACAAAGCTCAGAATAACAAAGTATGGCAGGAGGGGAACACAAAATAACATAAAGAAACAGAACCTAAAGAAACAGACAGGGACAGAGCCTAAAGAAACAGACAGGGACAGAGCCTGACATAACCCCCCCCTCAAGGGTGGCACCTGACACCCCCAAGACGGACCCCACAAGAACAAGGGCGGGCGGAGGGAGGTAACAGGCAGGACGGCGGGCCAACATCAGCCCGATCCGGGGGGCGCCCAGGAGGTCACCACCAGCCCGATCTGGAGGACGTCCAGGAGGCCGCCCATCACCACCAGCCCGATCTGGAGGACGTCCAGGAGGCCGCCCATCACCACCAGCCCGATCTGGAGGACGTCCAGGAGGCCGTCCATAATGCGGCAGCACGTCAGGCGGGCGACCAGAGTACCGTCCAGCAAGAAACACGCCCCCAAGGAAAGGGACGGCTGGGACACCACATTCGGCCGGTACACCTTGTCGGCCGGAACACAGACGTCGGCCGGAACACAGACGTCGGCCGGAACACAGTCGTCGGCCGGAACACAGTCGTCGGCCGGAACACAGTCGTCGGCCGGAACACAGTCGTCGGCCGGAACACAGTCGTCGGCCGGAACACAGTCGTCGGCCGGAACACAGTCGTCGGCCGGAACACAGTCGTCGGCCGGAACACAGTCGTCGGCCGGAACACAGTCGTCGGCCGGAACACAGTCGTCGGCCGGTACTCTGCCATCGTCATCGCCAAGACCCCCGTCAATGGGCGCCGAGATGTCGTCGCGACGCTAGGACCCTCTGAGACGTCGTCGAGACCCTCGGAGACGTCGTCTGCTTCGTCGAGACCCTCGGAGACGTCGTGCTTCGTCGAGACCCTCGGAGACGTCGTGCTTCGTCGAGACCCTCGGAGACGTCGTCTGCTTCGTCGAGACCCTCGGAGACGTCGTCTGCTTCGTCGAGACCCTCGGAGACGTCGTCTGCTTCGTCGAGACCCTCGGAGACGTCGTCTGCTTCGTCGAGACCCTCGGAGACGTCATCCGGACCCTCGCCGTCAGGACCCTCGTTGTCGGGCTCCTCTGAGACGTCATCCGGACCCTCGCCGTCAGGACCCTCGTTGTCGGGCTCCTCTGAGACGTCATCCGGACCCTCGTCGTCAAGACCCTCGTTGTCGGGCTCCTCTGAGACGTCATCCGGACCCTCGTCGTCAAGACCCTCGTTGTCGGGCTCCTCTGAGACGTCATCCGGACCCTCGTCGTCAAGACCCTCGTTGTCGGGCTCCTCTGAGACGTCATCCGGACCCTCGTCGTCAGGACCCTCGTTGTCGGGCTCCTCTGAGTCGTCGTCGGGCGCCGTCGAGACTGCAGGCGAGGAGACCACCGTCGAGACTGCAGGCAAGGAGACCACCGTTGAGACTGCAGGCGAGGAGACCACCGTCGAGTCTGCAGGCGAGGAGACGGCGTCTGGACCCAGGACAGGCGAAGAGACGGCGTCTGGACCCAGGACAGGCGAAGAGACGGCGTCTGGACCCAGGACAGGCGAAGAGACGGCGTCTGGACCCAGGACAGGCGAAGAGACGGCGTCTGGACCCAGGACAGGCGAAGAGACGGCGTCTGGACCCAGGACAGGCGAAGAGACGGCGTCTGGACCCAGGACAGGCGAAGAGACGGCGTCTGGACCCTCGGCGTCTGGACCCTCCGCTTCTGGACCCTCTGAGAAGACGAGGTCTGCAGCAACCGAAGCGTCGAGATCTGCAGCAGCGTCTGGACCCTCCGCGTCTGGACCCTCGGCGTCTGGACCCTCTGAGAAGACGAGGTCTGCAGCAGCCGAAGCGTCGAGGTCTGCAGCAGCCGAAGCGTCGAGGTCTGCAGCAGCCGAAGCGTCGAGGTCTGCAGCAGCCGAAGCGTCGAGGTCTGCAGCAGCCGAAGCGTCGAGGTCTGCAGCAGCCGAAGCGTCGAGGTCTGCAGCAGCCGAAGCGTCGAGGTCTGCAGCAGCCGAAGCGTCGAGGTCTGCAGCAGCCGAAGCGTCGAGGTCTGCAGCAGCCGAAGCGTCGAGGTCTGCAGCAGCCGAAGCGTCGAGGTCTGCAGCAGCCGAAGCGTCGAGGTCTGCAGCAGCCGAAGCGTCGAGGTCTGCAGCAGCCGAAGCGTCGAGGTCTGCAGCAGCCGAAGCGTCGAGGTCTGCAGCAGACGAAGCGTCGAGGTCTGCAGCAGACGAAGCGTCGAGGTCTGCAGCAGCCGAAGCGTCGAGGTCTGCAGCAGCCGAAGCGTCGAGGTCTGCAGCAGACGAAGCGTCGAGGTCTGCAGCAGACGAAGCGTCGAGGTCTGCAGCAGACGAAGCGTCGAGGTCTGCAGCAGACGAAGCGTCGAGGTCTGCAGCAGACGAAGCGTCGAGGTCTGCAGCAGACGAAGCGTCGAGGTCTGCAGCAGACGAAGCGTCGAGGTCTGCAGCAGACGAAGCGTCGAGGTCTGCAGCAGACGAAGCGTCGAGGTCTGCAGCAGCCGAAGCGTCGAGGTCTGCAGCAGCCGAAGCGTCGAGGTCTGCAGCAGCCGAAGCGTCGAGGTCTGCAGCAGCCGAAGCACCAAGGACCAGAGATGGCAAGTACTTTGCCACAAAAGCTGCCTGCCAACGTTCCAGCTCCTCCTGTGACACCCTCTCTCCCTCCTCCAGAAAGCGAGGGCTGGGCTGTACATCTGGTGGCGAGCGAGGAGGAGACGGACAGCGGGGTGCAGCGGCGAGGTGAGGTGGAGAGGGATGAAGCTGAGAGTCGGTGGTCTTGCCTCTTCTTTGCCGCCTCTTCCTGCTGCGTTGGTGGTGTGAGCTGAAGACGGGCGCACCCCAGAGTTCCTCCTCCAGCTCAGCGTCATCGTCTGACCACAGCAGCAGATGTGACGAGCAATAAGCCGGCGGGGTGGAGGAAGAAGCTGGCTTAAAAGCCAGGCGGCTCCCCCAGAACTGAGACCTCATTTCCTCTTCCTCCACAAGAAGAGGTGATGGTAGGATCTCCACCTCCGGGCTGTGGTGACCTCGTCTCCGGACGGGTTCAGTCCGAAACGCCCCCCACCGGATCACAGGCTCCTCCATCAGTTCCTGTTTCTCCTTGTCCCTCTGAGCAGTTTTGTCTGCCTCACGGGCGAGCCATTCAAAAATATCTATTTTTCTGCTGGGCTCTTTCTGATGACCGGGGCTTTCTGTCATGATCTGCTGTTTAATGTTTGAACCCACGTGCAGAAAAACAGAACTGGCTCAAGAATGTAAAATGAATAATGATTTATTTAACAAAAATAATAATGCTGATGGAACAAAAACACTTACTGAGAGGAGAGGAGATGAGCAGATCATACACCGTGGAAAGACAAAGCCCCGGTGCTCAAGGAGTGAATACACAGAGTTTATATACTGACACAAACGAGACAGTGAGGAGCACCTGGGGTGATTAGAATGAGGACCAGCTGTGAATGATTAATGCTGAAGGCCTGAGCACAGAGAGACAGACTGAGGAGTGGGAAATGACAGAGACTGAATGAGATACACAGAAACCAGTAAACAAAGCTCAGAATAACAAAGTATGGCAGGAGGGGAACACAAAATAACATAAAGAAACAGAACCTAAAGAAACAGACAGGGACAGAGCCTAAAGAAACAGACAGGGACAGAGCCTGACATGTCCACAGGACCAGACTTAGCTTTTTTAGATGTCCAAGTTAACAAAGAAAAATAACATAAAACTGAGCTGCAAAGAACATGTATGACACATGTAGCATTTTACAAAAAAAGGCTACACACAGCCTTGCATCCAACTGATGGTTTGATGACAACAATTTGTGTGCATACACACATAAGACCTGCAAACATTAAATAATTACAACAGCAGCTACACATAAATAATATGTAATCAACTAAAAATACCAAAATAAAGGTTGACTCAGTTCACAACTATATTACTCAAGTTTTTTGGTTACCGGTAGTCTTTGATGAGGAGATGCTGCCTGGAACACACAAGTGGATTCTCTCTCTACGATTGATCATGTTCTGAAAATGATAAACACAAAACAAAATGCAAGCACAATCATTAAATTGCACACAGTTTAAATGTTCTTCTTCTTTGTTGAATTACATTTTATTATATTTTAATTGTTTAAAAAAAATACTAACCTGACAAACAGGAAAGTGGACAAGATTGTCCTGTTTCACTTGTCGCATCCATAAGTCCAATTTATTCTGGAAAGCCGTGATTGTGTCGGACATCTGCGTGATGACATGTTTGCGTCTCTGCTCACAGACCTTCAGCATGCACTGTTTCAAAAACGCTCCATCTGAAAACGACTTGGAAGCGATTTCTTCAGCCACAATGAAGCTAGCTTTCACTGCAGCCTCGTTTTTGGCTGTGGGTTTCATGAACAAACTCTGCTGCGACCGCAGTTTGCCTTTTAATTCTTGGCAGAATGTGTTGCTTTTCTTGAAGGCTAGCTTTAGCGTACTTAGCTCCGTGTTTGGTTTCAAAACCGACACCGCCTCGTAACACAAAAGACATACCGGTCTTTCTCCTGGAAGCACAAACAAGTATTCGCCTTCCCATCTTTCTTGAAACTTCCGTCTGCATCAACTTTTCTCTTTCTCGACATTTTGGGATCATTATTTATATCTCAATTCCACTCGTTGGCATGAAGGTAGAAACACTGCTGCGGCTTCCGTAGTCAAAAGGCATTGTGGGCTACCGTAGATGAAAGGCATTGTGGGCTACCGTAGTTGAAAGGCATTGTGGGAAATGTAGTTTTTGGTCAAAACACGCTCGTATTTATTTTTAGACACTCAAAACTTTTAAATTAAGCTCTCGTGGGCCACATAAAATGACATGGCGGGCCACATCTGGCCCGCGGGCCAAGACTTTGACACATGTGATCTAGGATATGAACTAAGAAAAACATCCAACTAGAAATACACTAAGCCCTAGAGTAATAGAAAACATCATTACAAACAGCAGCACGAACATGAGTCTTTATGAGCAGACGGTCACAGATGAACACAGCAACAAGAAAACAGATCAGCATGATGTGATATTTCACAGTGATTATTCTTATTATTTATTTATTCATGAGTCTAACAGCCTCAGGGTAGAAGCTGTTCCTCAGTCTAGTGGTTCTACATTTGATGCTCCTCAACCTCCGTCCTGAGGGGAGTGGGGCAAAGAGTGTGTGTGCTGGGTGAGTGGGGTCTTTCATGATGCAGGTGGCTCTTTTCCTGCATCTCGAAGTGTAAATGTCTGTGATGGTGGGGAGACTGACTCCAACAGACTTCTGTGCAGCCTTCACCACTCTCTGCAGAGCTTTTCTTTCTGCAACTGTGCAGCCTCCATGCCACACATTTTCTTTAAAAAACTTAAACGGCTAGGTTAGGTTGTTTATGTTTTAACAATCAGAATCAGTAGTTCTTTTTTTAATCAAGCAACCACATACAGAAACATGTTCAGTTACAAACATCTACAAACAATAAATACAAAAATTAAAGGTATGTTCACCGACGGTGGAGACCGAGTGGAGGTGATGGAAACTCAGGTGAGGAGCAGTTGTTCACATCAAGCCGGACTTTATGAAGGGTAATTAGGAGATGAGGAGACCGACACCAATATGCTGGGACGGAGGCACATGATGAGCTGATTGGCCGAACTGAAGACTGTTACAATTTACACACAGGCTTAATTTATGTATCCAGTGACTATTCAAAAATGTTTTCATAAAGAATCAAATTTATTAATCCACAGTGGACCATTCTTG
Organism: Garcialebias charrua; assembly: GCA_038048925.1. NCBI lineage: Eukaryota > Metazoa > Chordata > Actinopteri > Cyprinodontiformes > Rivulidae > Garcialebias > Garcialebias charrua. Next base: position 7,419 of record JBBPBX010075359.1, on the reverse strand, counting down.
CAACGTCTACTGCCTGGATCTGACTGCTGAAGATAATTTCTTGTCAAACGTTCTAAAAACTACTTTCTCTGAGTGTTTCCAGGTTGTTTTATGTTTAAAATTAATCCCTTTGGGTTTTGAAAAAATTGGATATTTGAGCGCAGTTTATGAATTTTCCAATGACACATTATGGTAAACAACAATAATATTTGAGCACACCTGCATCCAAGCATATTATAGTTTTTGGAATGCAGCCCTCGCGAACCCACTATAGATAAGCGTGCGTGTTTGATAATTAATGGATGGATAAATGTGTTCCTAATGTAATGTACATTTGTCTTTAAAATATTAATTTCCATTAATTTTTGTTGTTGTTGCATGTTTTAATAGTGCCACTAGCATGTACATTTGTCTTTAAAATATTAATTTCCATTAATTTTTGTTGTTGTTGCATGTTTTTAATAGTGCCACAAGCGCCCCCTTCATTTCCGGAGTGCAATAGCACCACTTCCGGGACTGACAGTGGTCCGTCTCCGCCCCGTTCTGGAGGCTGCAGCGAGGTGTACTTGTGCCTTGTGAGAAAAAACAAAACTTCCTGCTAGATTTCTTCCTCTTCCTACTTTAAACTACAGAAAACTGCAAACCTGCGCCCCCATCTGGCCTGAAGAAACAACATAGAAACTAGTTCCAACACAATGACTGAGCAATAATTATAAATAATTTATTTTGTCAACACTAGCTTAAGTATGAAAGGCAGTCATAGGCTAAATAAATAATGTAGTAATGTGAGAAATATCAGCCATCTTTACTGTGGTACAAGTTATACAAGGTAAGCTGAAGTAGCTTGTACAACATCGTTGATATTTACAACCATCTTTAACGTAGCAAAAATTAGCTTAGCTGTAGCTTTTAATAAAGTAAACATGGCTGCTATTTACTGTGGCACAAGTTACATTCGCTAAGCTAATCTTTGTTATGTTAAAAATTGCTGATATTTACTGTATCTCAAGCTACGTGAGCTTAGCACGCAGTAAATAACCGATGTTTAATGTAGCTAAGATTAGCATAGCTGCTGTAGCTACAAGGGACATGTACGTGTATATTATTGGTAATGGTAATGGTAATGGTAATGGAGCTTATTTATATAGCGCTTTCCAGCCCCCTGTGAGGAGCCCCAAAGCGCTTTACAATACCAACCATCATACACCGGTAGCGGCGACTGCCATGCAAGGCGCCTTCCAGTCCTACCGGGAACAACTCGGGGTTAAGTGTCTTGCCTAGGGACACAACGACACATGGTGTGGGGAACAGGGATTCGAACCTCCAACCTTCCGATCGGGGGACGACTGCCATTACCACTACGCCACGGCCGCCCTATTGTAATCACTTACTCTGCCAGTCACCAGAACTGTTATTAACATGAAAATATGGACGTCCTTCACAAATCTGTCACTGAGTATAAGCATCCATCCATGGATTTAAAGCTATGAAGCTCCTCGTTGTGCACTCCTCGTAGTAATTAAATAATTAACGATATCAGACTAAGTTCTTGGTGACAAGTTGTCCGCTTCGTCTGCCATGATTTCTTTCTCCAACTCATTCAACTCTGACCACTGCTATTTTTTGCAGATATCTAGCTCTTGCGCCTTGGTCAAGCTAGTACTTAGCTCTGGTAGCTCGAGTCTGTTTGTCCGCCATTTCCGCATTTACGAGTGGCGAAAAACCCGGTGTTGCGCAATACTGGTCACGTGTGTGGGAACTATGTATGGCAAACAACCATCAAGGTGCTAACGATCCATCGTTAGGCTGATGGTCCTCCATCATGTGAGCAGCTGGTTTTGGCTGTCATCAGCAAACTGGTTGATCCACTGTGAGAAGGTGCTATTTATAAGACTGAGCTGAATACAGCACCTCACTGAGGTCAAAAAGTCCAAAAGACTTAATCAGTCTGAGGTGACCTCAGACTGAGGAAGTCTTTCGGACGAAAGACAAAACGTTTTGAAGGATAAATCACTGTTATACACGTTATTATGATTAAACCTATATTATTCACATGATCAAACCTATAGTAGATGTGTTTCTATTCACAAATGTGTCTCATGTAACCACAAAGGGTTTCACATGTTCAGGTGTGCCAGTCACGGACCAGAGCTGCTGGAGCAGGCCTCAACCCACGGACCACCTCTTTGAAGCAAACCAGAGCTGCACACAACACATTCCAAGGGGGAGGGCACACATGCAGCAAAAAACATCTTTAGTATACCACACACATCAGAAATACATTTAGTTATGCTCAATACACAGGCTCACACTTAGTTAATCACACACAAGGTGCACAGGACAATAACTTGTTTAAACTTAAGCAAAACTCGTTTAAATCTAGAACTGCTCCTCTGAATTTGCACAAACAAAGAAGCACACAAACTGATAAAGGTCAGGAAGCAGAGACCTTGAGCAGGATCATAAATCTCGTTGCTAAGGCAACTATCAGGTTTAACCAATGGGACAACAGCAGTATCCCAAAACAATTTATGGTACCACATAACATCACGTATCAAGAAGAGACTTCAGGCATTCCTGGGACGACTTCACGGCGAGAGGTTCGATCCAGCAGCTTGGTTCGTGTGCACATGAATTGACCTAATGCCCATTTTCTGTTTAACCTGTTTTAAACCTGTGTCTTAATCAATAAACCTTACTTTTCTCAAGAGACGCCTGGTCATTTCCGAACACCATTGAACTGAAATCCCTTCAGATTGGTGACCGACCGACGTGATGACCCAGGCGGACTTCTGAGAGGACGAGGAGCTCGTGGATCCGAGAGTGCAGGGGCCCGATACAACAAGATAAGGTGAGTTGTTACCGTGTTTAACTAGAACAACAATTTGGCCCAGAAACCAAATTTACTGCACTTTAGGTCCCACAGGTTCTCTCGTGATAAAGAGTCCTTGGGAAGATAAATAAAACTATTAAACTAGTTTATAAGAGGTTTTCCTCAGACACAGGTTTCAGCTTAAACAGAAGCGCGCAGGCTCGGTTCGGGATCAGGGGGGGGCGAAGGCCGCTCCCCGCCTGGTGCGGCCGAGGAGCACACGTTCGTTTAAATAAATCACGGGTCAAGCGAACGTCGAAGTTTTTATTACTTACTGTTTGAGGATAAGCGTTTCCATTCAAGCTGTGAGTAGCCGCTGCCGACGGGCTTGTTTCACTCCGGCTGACTCGTGCTGGTAGTGGGTAGTCCGGTCCAGGTGTCTTGTTTCACGGTCTTGTTTGGAAAAGCGCTTACGGTGCGTTTGATCCTCTGAGTAGCTGGAAAAGGTCGTTTCAACTTGTTTCGCGTCCGCTCGCGAGTAGAAAAAACGACTGCCGCTTGTTTTGGAAGATCATACGTAAAACCGTAATTTGGCGTCGTGGAGGGGTCGCCAAAGGTTCACGTTAAGGTGAACACTCATAGGGTGCCTTGCGTTAAACTTGCGGGGTAGCGCAGTGGACTCGCCCTGAGAGAGAGAGGTTGAATACGGAAGCATATTAATGCCACTGGTGTTTATTTTACATATAAAAAAAATATTTTGCGTCGCATTTCTTCCAGATTTAGTGTAAATCGTCGTTTTAGGGCCTGAGATCTCAATTAGATTCAAATTAGATGTTTTAATTGTTCGTTTTGTTATATGTTTGTGTCGACTCAGGAGTGTGGGGTTTAAAAAAAAAAAAAGAACGGATCTTTGAATGACTGAGGATAAATGAGTGGTGCTGCCATAGTTTTCCGCCAGAGGGAGCTGTTGATTAACATAGTAAAAAGTCTGAAGACAGAGGTTGGACCTCGGACGCTCTCAGACTCTTTTACTGCGTTTTTTCAAGAGGACTCAGTGCATGGGAGGAACGATTGAAAAATAAAGCTTTCTGAGTGAGTGTTTGAGAAGAGAATTATGGCGCACATTAAGCAGAGAGGGGACCAACAACAGGAACCTTTACAGAATCAAACGATAAGGGTTCAGGCGGCCATTACAATAATGCATGGAGAGAACTCTCCAAAGTCCAAACAGCTGGACACGTTGCTCCTACAAATTGTGAGGTCATCAGAAAAGTCAACAGAAAACGTTACCCAATTAGTTTGGGCAAAAGTGAAGGAACAGCAAAAGCAATTAGAATGCATACAAGCTAATCAAACAATTTGTACATCATTTTGGGAGCGTTCTAAACTTAATAAAAATCACCAACAGCAAAAACATTTAGTCGAGGTGTACACACAGCTCGCTTTGTTAGCTCAGAGCGTTCAGAATGTTGGAGAGACAGAAAGTGCTGCCACATCAGATGAAAAAATGACACCGCCTCCATATGCTGTCAGTCCCACCGCGCCTCCGGCCCCTCAGGCTGCTCCTGCTGCTCCGCCTGCCGGTCAGTTTCCCATGTTTCCTAGAAGGAGAGGTCAGAGAAGAGACGAGGAGGAGGAAAGGGAGGATGAGGAGCAGGCCCGAGCAGGGAGCAGCATGGAGGATCGGATGCGGAGACAAAGGGTAGAATATTTACGTAGTGACGTAGATAAGAGGTTCAGTTGGGATGGTGAGCAAAGAGAAAGGGAGTGGCCAGGTTCACTGACCCCTCGCCCACGAGACTATGAGAGAGAGGAAGAAAATCGAGCTGCAAGACGTTACGAGGAAGAGACAGGGAGGGGGTGCTACGGCCCCCCGAAGGGAGGAAGGCAAAGACAGAGAGGGATGAGGTGACCCAGAAAGTGAAAAGCAAGTGGATGAAGGAGCAAACAGGAAGTTGAGACAGAAAAGTACACAAGGAAGTTGAGAAGAAGAAAGGAGGCAGGAGATGGAGGGAGTGAGTTCAGGCCCCAAGAAGAGAGAAAGGGGGTGGGCCACAGAGAGGGGTTGTGGAAGTATCCGAGAGAAGATGAGGAAGGGGAGGTGAGATTAAACATTTATCTTGAAATCAGCCACAGAGCAAAGAACTTATTTTAGAAATTTTAAGAGGTCAGCAATTCACCAATTAGGCAAACACGAGAGTTCTAGAGAGAAGTGAGACAGTTTCGGGTTGAGGTTCAGTGAACTTTAAAGTTGATGTAAATTTATTTTTTTTGCTTTTGGACTTTAGATTAGAGGTGAAAAACCCGTTGTGCAGACCAGACCCTGCGAGATGTGTTTTGGTTGGAGACAAATGCCGAATGAAACAAATATAGCTTTTGAATTTTGGTTTAATAATATAAGGGCGTTAGATTAATTTGTTTTTCTTTCACAGCCTAACAGCACAAAGCTGGTGGGAATGGAGCAAGAGACAGGCAGATTTCTTTATTACCACACACATAATGTAATTTGCCATGAGCTAGGATTCAACCAAAATGCACGAAACTTTTCGTTTGTCAGGAGATTGGGGGAACAGTGATGGCTCCATTGGATTTGAATGCATAAAGTTGACGTCTACATGGTTCATTTTGACTCTGAGAGCGACAGCGGACAGGAAGTGGGAGCGAGACCTCTCACTCATGAATGGACACAACGACAGTTGAAGGAAAAAGCAAAGAGCTGTCATTCAAACACCAGAATGTCCATGAACTTCCTCAACCATAGTTCAAGGCTACGACCTGAACAAAACAACAGTCCAGGACACAAACAGATGTCAAAGTCAGCAAACACAACGTGAAATCAAGTGAAGTCAGGACTTGGGGCATCCTGCAGAGAAAGCCACCCAGAAAAAAGGGGCGGGACACTGGAGCTGACCTAAGCTGGACAAATGGACAAATTCACACGATCAGAGCATGAGCATGTGAAACAGCTGTCACGAGTCACTCATTCCAGCAACCCGTGAAGGCGTCGGCCTCACATTCGAATCGGTGGGGTCACATTGGGGCCTCAGTCTCAGGGCCAAACGTAAAGTGCATTATTTAATGATGACACATAGAACAGGCCACCGCAGGCCACAGGATTAATAGATTAATACTGGACGGTGAGTTCTGTTTGTCTGCTTCTCCCCATCCCAGTAGGCTCTAAAACAAGATAACAAGGCTCTCATCCCGAGGCCTACAGGAAAATGAGTTTGTGAATATCTTCACAGGTGAAATTGGTGTCACCTCAATTATTCATATTAGGTTTAAAGGTTAAATATTTAATGGCATTTCTCCTCGAGGGGAGGCATTGGCAGGAGTCTGATGGGTACAACGAGATCAATAAATTAGGAAATACAGAAGGAGCACGTGGTGGTCAGTGAGAAAAATGGTTATTGTGGACAGAAAAGCGGAGCATTGAGAGTGCTGGTTTTGGCAGAAGGCGGCAGACAGATCAGTGTTTTGACACGCTGGTAGGCCTGAAGTGGAAAGGAGAACACAGTCAGCGCAGAGGGCAAAGGGCAAGGCTCTGTGTGAACTTTGGAGGGCAGCACAAACTAAGCTCACTCAGAGGACAAGAGAGGGTTGTGAACAGCACAGGGAGACGAGTGAGGCTGACAGGAGCAATGACACCACTTCTTGACATCACTAATACACCGAGACCCACTGAACAACAGAAATTTGACCGTTTGGCTGATTTGGAAGCAAAAGGAACATCAGGAAACATCAATTGGAACTACAAGGGAGGCCCAACACAGAAGCCAGTGGCGGCTCCTGAAGAGAGACCCTGAAAACAGGACCAGGGAGCTGAGGTGGAGCAGGATGGACTGAACTCTTCCAGAAGACGGAGAAAGAAGAGGATTTCGAGGAGCATGCGGAAACTCGCGCAGGTGCATGCACACCAGTTGAGCGGAAATTCTTTCAGCTGGTGGCATGCACACATTTAAATTCTCTGATCAGAACATTTGTGCACGTATGCGCCGTCCTTTCATTGCGTGATGCTCGAATGGACAAGGAGCTCGCGCGAATAAAGAAAATTTCAGATTCGGAAGGACACCAGGTCATGAGAGAATAATTGGTTGTACAGACAGGTTAATACGGTATAAGGTGTCCGAAATTTTATGGTTGACGTGCCATATTCACTGGCTGACCAGAGGTATAACAAAAACAGAAGAGAAGATGAGAAAACAGTTAAAAATTTTAATCAATTGTTACAGTCCAAGACATTTTTTCCTTTATTTCTGCAAAACTCATATAGGAGGATTGTATACATTTTAAGGAAAAATGCAGATCTACAGAAAGTGGGAAAAAATAATTTAGGCCTCAAATATCTTAGCCCACTTTTGAAAATTTGGCTGAAATCTGTGCACAGACTAAAATTAATTAACTTGGGGGCTTTAGGGCTGAGGACGTCTGTAAATAGGGGTTGTGTGTTGTTGAAATGTCATGTAAAATGTACTTTGTGAGACTTATGGTGGTCTGTCCAGCTTCCTTCTCCAGAACGGTGAATCCATCGCACAAGAGGCGACAAAGCCTGATCGAAGGCGGGAGGCCCACTGACATCCTGGGGGCTTCTCAGAGTCTATAAGAGAGAGAGTCACCACGTGAGCGAG
>JBBPBX010075358.1:0-17360 GCA_038048925.1 Garcialebias charrua | reverse complement strand
TGAAAACTTTTTCATTTCGTGTGCTGCTGTCCAGCTCCCTCTGCACACGCTCGTCTGCGAGGTAATTTAGGAAGAAGCTTACTTCATCATTTGACCACGGAACGCACGCAACGGGGGCTTGGGAGGTAGACATGCTGTTTTCTAAAATGGAGGTTGTTGTTAGAACGCGAGGTTAACAGCAGTCGCAGTTGATGACTCAACACGCAGCTAGTCCCGCCCTCTGGTCCCGCCCCTACACGCAGCAGTCCAGCCCCTGCTGCAAACAACAAATCAAATGTGAGCAGTAAATGACGTCAAACTGGGCCGGGGGAGCTGGGCCCGACAGAACCATGGCGGAGATGGTTCCATGACGAGGGCGGAGTCGGGGAAAAAAAGGAAAATGTGAACATGCTGAACCCGGGTTAGAGGCAGGGTGGAGCCTGGGAGGGCCGGGGAGGGCCGGCCAATGCGAAAACGGCTTGTGTGTGCGTTCTCAGATGGAGCCAGGCTGAGACCTGCGAACTGTGCTTATCTGGAACTGATTACTCACAGACTTTACCTCCCGCCTGCCGTCATAATGCATCTTGTCCTGTCTAATATGTGCTAAAAGCTGGTAGAGTTTTTTGGGACTTTATCATGGAGTGTCTCCTGACAAATTGTGATAGATTCTTTTTTTTGTATACCACGTTCTTACCCGTTTGTGTCTATTCCTTTTTCCATATCTGATTGTTGCGGAACGGTTTCATACTGCTGCGGCTCGTGCGTACGTCTCTTTAAGATGTGCGTGCGCCAATTGCATAACCTTGTACCTCGGTGCATAGCATGCCAATAAAGATATATTCTATTCTATAAGATGGTTTCTGGGCCCGCCCTCTCCTCCGTCGACTCCTCTGAAGCAGCCATAGCCAAAGTGGTTCAAAACATCAAAGTTTATGCTCAATAATCCAGGTAGAAAATCCAGCAAAGTTCAGTCAGGTATCAGGTCATCTTAATTTCATTAAGTTTTGTTGAAAGCTTCAAAGAGCCTTTGATGAGGGACTAAAGAGCCACATGTGGCCCCTGAGCCGCAGGTTGCAGACCCCTGCCATGCTGTATGGACCTTGGGCCGTCGGTCTTAACGCTTGTCTTCTTGTGTGGATGTGATTTGGGACGTCTGACTTTTTTTTTGTGTGTTTACTGTTCGTTCAGGAATGAATCAAGCCTTGCAACGAAAGTACCAAAAGTAGATAATAATGTGACCCATTCAATTATAAGTTGTGCAAACAGTATTTTTCTAAATGGAACTGACAAAGAAGAAATAATGAATGTAGTAAAAAATCTTACAGACAAGAGATCAAAGGACTGGGTGGACATGGATATGATGTTTGTAAAGGACATAATGAGTCATGTTATTGAGCCGTTTACATATATATGTAATTTATCATTCTCAACAGGAAAATTCCCAGATAATATGAAAGTAGCTAAGGTAGTTCCTCTTTTTAAAAATGGTGATAAATGTGTGTTCAACAATTATAGACCAATATCCTTGTTACCACAGTTCTCAAAAATTCTAGAAAAACTATTTGTGACCAGACTAGATCAATTTATAGATAAACAAAATATTCTAGCAGTCAGTATGGGTTTAGAGCAAAAAAACTCTACATCAATGGCTCTCATGGAATTAATAGAACAAATAACTACTGCTGTTGATCAAAAACAATATTGTATCAGTATTTTTGTTGATTTAAAAAAAGCAATCGATACTATTGATCACACCATTCTCCTTGAAAAAATGAACAAATATGGTATTAGAGGACCAGCATTACAGTGGTATCTAGCTATTTGAAAGATAGGGAAACAGTTTGTACAAATAACTGGTGTAAAATCTGACCTCTGCAGTATCACATGTGGAGTTCCTCAGGGCTCCGTACTTGGAGCAAAGCTATTCATTTTACAGTATATGTGAATGACTTGGTAAATGTGTCAGGACTCCTTAAAGGTATTGTGACATCATGTTGGAAATTTGCATATTTATCACAACATATATATCTTATATCATTCAGCTATGTTCGTTTTTGCAAAATAAATTATAAATATATTAAAATTTCATTACAAGTTATGGTAATTTTGTCGCTGTGATACGCCCCTAGAAATCCGAGAATTTCCGCGTACGTCATCAGTGACGTGTACTTGGGTAGGCGCTGCTCCAACGCGCATGTAAATATTAATAGCGGAGCATGTCGAATCAGACGAGTGCAACATTTCTAGTGTTGATCTAAGTGATTTGTCTTCAGTTTTGGAAGGTGAAGTTAGTTCTGGTGATGAACAAGAGCCAGCGGGTTTTAATTTAGGTATTCAACCGTATTTATATGAACCTTACCAATCAGGAAGTGAGTCAGAACCGACACTGCAGAGGAGGGAGGATTTTAGGCAGGAAAAGTCATGGAATCCGATCTATCTCGTTTACAGAGCACTGATTGTTATTTTTTTTTATTAATGTATCTAATAATTATTCAACATTAATTATAGTTTAAAAATATGAGTACCTTTGAAGTGTCTGTACTTTTTTAGCGTTTATTTTAACATGAAAAACATCATTCTTATTTCCACAGATGTAATGTGCGGCCGTGGCGTAGTGGTAATGGCAGTCGCCCCCCGATCGGAAGGTTGGCGGTTCGAATCCCGGTTCCCCACACCATGTGTCGTTGTGTCCTTGGGCAAGACACTTGACCCCGAGTTGCTCCCGGTAGGACTGGAAAGCACCTTGCATAATAATCTGCCGCTACCGGTGTATGAATGTGTGTAGGATTCAATGTGTGTAGCGCTTGGAGATTTTCACTAATGAAAAGCGCGTTATAAATTGAATTCATTATTATTATTATTATTAATGTGCATGTGTGAATACACTGAATGTTCACTATATCTTGAGAGTATATTTATGAATTATCACTTCAAAAATGAATTTTCACTGAAATTCTGTCTGAATTACATCAGTGCATTTAATGATTACTGCTTACTTACTTACTTACTGCCTAGTTTTATCATTAAAAATATTTTGAATTCAATGAAAACACAAAACAATTGTATTGTTTTATAAATATTTCTCCACTGTAAATAAAGCAAAGATCTGATATATCACAAATATATATAAATATATGCTGGTGGAGATTCTCAGTCATCAAGGACATGATAAAATCAAAAAAAGCGTTCAATACAGAAACAACTGGACTTTATTTGTTACAGAAAACGTTTCACCCTCTATCCAATTGAATTGAGAAAGCCCTATGGATAGAGAGCGAAACGTTTTCTGTTACAAATAAAGTCCAGTTGTTTCTGTATTGAACGCCTTTTTTATCATATAAATATATCTTTATAATTTACATGTAAAAATAAATATTATGTAATTTATTGGTTTTTAATGAAAAAAGTTTAAACACATATATTAAATTATTTTTAAGATGTTAAACAAATGGTACATTGACAATTTACACATTTTACAAAATTTAATGACACCAAAAATTCTCTGTTTGACATTGTTTTTTTTTCTAATTTAAATTTATTTAAAAAAAAAAAATATCAGAAATGTATGAATCTGTACAAAATCAACTAAAACATCTTTATTTACAGAGTTCTACAGAGTTCCACTTTGATCATGTGTTGTGACTAGGATCTGCAACACTTTTCCAGCAGCAGGTGTCTACACTGGCTTCAAGTGCCCCATGTAGAATGATTTCTGGTATCTGGAACGTCACTCTGGAACTGCTGTGTAAATATCTGGATGCTGAGTGGAGGTGGCACGTGAACTTCTTCTCCAGGCTGGTCCTCTGATTCACCTGCGCAGAGAGCAATTACCTCCTTCCTAACAGCTTCCACATAGCCTGTCAAAGGAAAACAACAAACATCCATCCATCCATCCATCCATCTTCTTCCTCTTATCCGGGGTCGGGTCGCGGGGGTAGCAACCTAAGTAGGGAGGCCCAGACTTCCCTCTCCCCAGCCACTTGGAGCAGCTCCTCCGGGGGAATCCCAAGGCGTTCCCAGGCCAGCCGAGAAACATAGTCCCTCCAGCGTGTCCTGGGTCTTCCTCTGGGTCTCCTCCCGGTGGGACATGCCCGGAACACCTCACCAGGGAGGCGTCCAGGAGGCATCCTAACCAGATGCCCGAGCCACCTCAACTGGCTCCTCTCGATGTGGAGAAGCAGCGGCTCTACTCCGAGTCCCTCCCGGATGACTGAGCTTCTCACCCTATCTCTAAGGGAGAGTCCAGACACCCTGCGGAGAAAACTCATTTCAGCCGCTTGTATCCGAGATCTCGTTCTTTCGGTCACAACCCAAAGCTCATGACCATAGATGAGGGTGGGAACGTAGATCGATCGGTAAATTGAGAGCTTTGCCTTTTGACTCAGCTCTCTCTTCACCACGACAGACCGGTACAGCGCCCGCTTCACTGCGGACGCTGCACCTATCCGCCTATCGATCTCACGCTCCAGTTTTCCCTCATTCGTGAACAAGACCCGAGATACTTAAACTCCTCCACTTGGGGCAGGACCTCCTCCCCGACCCGGAGAGGGCATGCTACCCTTTTCCGGCTCAAGACCATGGCCTCGGATTTGGAGGAACTGATCCTCATCCCGGCCGCATCACATTCGGCTGCAAACCGCTCCAGTGAAAGTTGTAGATCACGAACTGATGAAGCCAGTAGGACCACATCATCTGCAAAAAACAGAGAAGCGATTCTAAGGTCACCAAAACGGATCCTCTCAACACCTTGGCTGCGCCTAGAAATTCTGTCCATAAAAGTTATGAACAGAATCGGTGACAAAGGGCAACCTTGGCGGAGTCCAACTCTCACCGGAAACGAGCCTGACTTACTGCCAATGAAACAACTCACACTCAAAATGGATAAAATATACAGTGAAATGAACAAATACATTAGAACATGACAACATACGAAGACTCAGAACCTAAAATATATAATGTTGAAAATGTGATTGATGCAAAATTTTTCCTGTAATAAAAGATAGCGAATATTATAATGAAGAGCAGTTTAATGACATCAATATATCAAATGGAGTTCTCTCTATTATTCACTTTAATAGCAGAAGTATAAATGCAAACATATCCAAAATAACAGATTACTTAAAACAGTTAAATAGAACTTTTACAATAATTGCGCTGTCAGAGACATGGCTCAATGATGATAACACAAGTAATATTCACATCGAGGGGTATGAATTATATCATATGAACAGAAAAAATAAAAGAGGCGGTGGAGTCGCTCTATTTGTCAATAATGAAATAAAATGTAAATTAAATTGTGAAATGTCAATAATAGTTGATAATATTATGGAAATGATAACAATAGAAATAATAAACAAAAACGATAAAAACATAATAATAAGTTGTGTATATAAATCACCAGAAGCAAATATAGAAATATTCACGGATAAAATCTTGGAGCTAATGGAGAAGAGTTTTAATAAAAATATTTTTTTGTGTGGAGACTTTAACATTGATATGGGAAATAAAACAGATTCAAATAACATAAGCACATTTATAAACTCAATGTACAGTTTAAATATGTATCCATTGATATCAAAGCCAACAAGAATTACAACTCATAGTGCCACAATAATTGATAATATTTTCACAAATATAACAAATGGGGACGTGACAGGTGGTATCTTAACGACCGACTTAAGTGATCATTTACCAGTTTTCACAATCTATAAAAATGATCAAAGCATCACAAAAGCAGTCCCAATGAAGAAAAAGATCATAAACACGTCAAAAAAAGTTTTGGAAAAATTGAAAGAGGATCTAGACAAACAAGACTGGAATGATGTGTATGTTGATGATGCGAACAGAGCATATGATGAGTTTATGAATATCCTGGAAGCTCTGTACGAAAAGAATTGTGTGCAAACAAATTACACAAAGAGAAATACGATTGATCAACCATGGATGACAAAAGGGTTGAGAAATGCTTGTAAAAAAAAGAATTATTTGTATTCATGTTTCTTGAAATTGCGAAGTCAGAGCGCTGAAGAAAAATATAAAAAGTATAAAAATAAATTAGTAGGGATTATAAGGAAACATAAGAAAGAATATTATAGTAAATTATTAGATAAAAGTAATGGTGATATGAAAGCAACATGGCGAGTAATGAATAGTGTCCTGAAGAATCATAAAGCAAAAACTGGTATTTCAAAATATTTTGTAAAAGACAACGATGAAATTCATGATGAAAATGAAATTGTTAATGGATTTAATCAATATTTTGTGAATGTTGGATCAAGCCTTGCAGCTAAAATACCAAAAGTAGATAAAAATGCGATCCACTCAATTACAGGTTGTGCAAATAGTATTTTTCTAAATGGAACTAACAAAGAGGAAATAATGAATGTAGTAAAACATCTTACAGACAAGAGATCTAAAGACTGGGTGGACATGGATATGATGTTTGTGAAGGACATAATGAGCCATGTTATTGAGCCGTTCACATACATATGTAACTTATCATTTTCAACAGGAATATTTCCAGATAATATGAAAGTAGCTAAGGTCGTTCCTCTTTTTAAAAATGGTGATAAATGTGTATTCAACAATTATAGACCTATATCCTTGTTACCACAGTTTTCAAAAATTCTTGAAAAACTATTTGTAAACAGACTAGATCAATTTATAGATAAACAAAATATTCTAAGCAACAGTCAGTATGGGTTTAGATCAAAAAACTCTACATCAATGGCTCTCATGGAATTAATGGAACAAATAACTACTGCTGTCGATCAAAAACAATATTGTATCAGTATTTTTGTTGATTTAAAAAAAGCATTCGATACTATTGATCACACCATTCTCCTTGAAAAACTGAACAAATATGGTATTAGAGGACCAGCATTACAGTGGGTATCTAGCTACTTAAAAGATAGGAAACAATTTGTACAAATAAATGATGTAAGATCTGACCTCTGTAATATCACATGTGGAGTTCCCCAAGGCTCTGTACTTGGACCAAAGCTTTTTATTTTATATGTGAATGACTTGGTAAATGTGTCAGGACTCCTTAAATGTGTACTTTTTGCTGATGATACCACTTTTTTCTGTTTAGGTGAAGATATAGAACAAATGTTGAAATTGATAAAGACGGAATTTGTCAAGATACAAACTTGGTTTAAAATAAATAAATTATCATTAAATCTAGAAAAAACTAATTACATGATATTCGGTAATAAAAAGAAAACTGTTGATGTTCCACTCAAAATTGAGGATGTTGAGATTTGTAGAGTGAGTGAGGTGAAGTTTTTGGGTGTTATCATTGATGACAAACTGACATGGAAACAACACATAAATTCTGTAAGAATAAAAATAGCTAAATCGATTGCAGTACTGTACAAAGTCAGAGACCTATTGAATGATAAAGCTCTGTATTTGTTGTATAACACAATCATTGTTCCACACTTAATCTATTGTATTGATGTTTGGGGGAATGCGTGTAAAACAATCACAAAGCCTATTTTTGTATTACAGAAAAGAGCTGTAAGAATTATCACTAGAAAACATTACCGTCATCCATCAAGTACATTATTTTATCAACTGAAGTTATTGAAGTTCCATGATTTGGTAGACTATAATATTTTATCAGTTATGTATAGAGCTCAAAATAATGCATTGCCTTTAAATATCCAAATGCATTTTGTTAAAAGACAAAGTTGTTATAATCTTAAGGGGACAGAGATGTTTGTAAAACCACAATTCAGAACTAGTTTGAAGGGACGTTCTACCTCAATCCAGGGAATTAGATTATGGAATGGCTTGGAGAATGTAGTTAAAAATGCCAAGTCAATGTTTACATTTAAGAAAATGATCAAAACAAATGTGTTAAAAAATATATGTGAAATAGCGTAATGTGTATTGTATTAGTTAGAAAATTAGAAAAGAGTTAGTCATTTTGTACTGTTGGTTGAAGATTATTATTGTTTAATCTGATTGTTGGAAAAAAGTTGGTTGAAGATTATTATTGTTTACATGGTTGATTATTGTTGTTTAATCTGATTGTTGGAAGTAAGGGGCAGATATAATAAGATTTATTCTTCTTTCTGCTACCTTTCATTTTTTTATATTTTGTACAATATCATTTATGAGATTGTCTTGTATTGTTTCTTTTGTAAAAAAAATGAACAAATTTAATAAACATAAACATAAACTGCTAGCAATGCGGACCAAGCTCTGACACCGGTCGTACAGGGACCTAACAGCCCTTATCAAAGGGCCTGGTACCCCATACTCCCGGAGTACCCCCCACAGAACCCCCCGAGGGACGCGGTCGAATGCCTTCTCCAAGTCCACAAAGCACATGTAAACTGGTTGGGCAAACTCCCACGCACCCTCCAGGACCCTGCTGAGGGTGTAGAGCTGGTCCAGTGTTCCACGACCAGGACGAAAACCACACTGCTCCTCCTGAATCCGAGGTTCGACTATCCGACGGACCCTCCTCTCCAGAACCCCTGAATAGACCTTACCAGGGAGGCTTAAGAGTGTGATCCCCCTATAGTTGGAACACACCCTACGGTCCCCCTTTTTGAATAGGGGAACCACCACCCCAGTCTGCCAATCCAAGGGAACTGCCCCCGATGTCCACGCGATATTGCAGAGTCGCGTAAGCCAACACAACCCTACAACATCCAGAGCCCTAAGGAACTCCGGGCGAATCTCATCCACCCCCGGAGCCTTGCCACCGCGGAGCTTTTTAACCACCTCGGCGACCTCAGCACCAGAGATCGGAGAACCCGACCCAAAGTCCCCAGGCTCCGCTTCCTCAGTGGAAGACGTGCCAGTAGGATTGAGGAGGTCTTCGAAGTATTCCGCCCACCGACTCACAACATCCCGAGTTGAGGTCAGCAGCACGCCACCCCCACCATAAATGGTGTTGGTCGCGTACCTCTTTCCCCCCCCTGAGACGCCGGATGGTGGACCAAAACAACAAACAAACAAACAAAAAAACATTATTTTTCAAAATACCTTTGTTCTTTGTGCCCTTTCTTAAACAAACTTGTACTCTGACAGATCTTCAATTGTATCTTGTTTGTGTGGTTTGAGAATTCTAAGAAAACAGAAATAAAAATTATATATTTCAGAATCACGATTTAGATTATTATTATTTTTTTTTACTATTTAGCAAGTTTTAATTGCGATTTTTATGCCAGAAGTTTACCTTGGTAACTTGACTAGTTGAAGGCCATGACTCTTTGGGTTCATCAGATGTTGAGATGGTTGATCCTGGAAAGCTGGACATAATACCAGCAATTTTATAGAGAGAGAAAAACATCATTACACACTATAAACATTAACAAAAGTTCAAAAATATGTAACATACACATAAATGTAATGTTTTTTTTAGGTTGGTGAAAATGTGAGTGATGATATAGTAAAAACTTACTTATATCATATTATTTATTTAGCTATTTTCCAAAAAATAATTTTATTATTTATTATGCAAAAGTGGGTATTTTCGTATTGTTGTGTAGAGCACCCAAAGTATTTTGACATTATTGTTGACAGAATGAAATTTGTACCGGTAGACATCTAAATATTCTACTGTCTAAATTTAAAAATATGATTCGAATTCACTAGATCCTTCATGAATTGATTAGATCCCATGATTTAATTTGCATTTATGAAATGAGTAAATAAGAAAATTAACAGTGCTTTTCATAAGGTTGAGTCTGACAACAAATAATTTTATGAGTTTGTTTCATCAAATTAAATTAACATTTGTCAATATAAGCAGTAGAAGTTTTAATCTTGCTCTAATCATTTTATTTTATGCTCTATCAAAGGAAAACTTTTTAATACATGATGCAGCTTTGAAAAAAACGTGATGTAGGTTAATGTGGGTTTATTTATCATTCTTCCTAGCAGAAAACATGTCTGATTGCGTTTGAGATTTATAATTTTAAGACAGTCAATCGTCCAAAACTCTCATTAATAAACCCTCCCTAAATAAATAAACTTACTGATGTTACTTAATCGCGCAGACATCATTTAAAAATACATAACAAGCAACGTATGTGCACTACTGATGTTATGTCAGCTAGTTTGTTAGCAGCGAACAAACACAACTTATTGTTAGTAGGCTACTTGAATGTATTAAAGCAATCGAATGGTTCTTATTCAACATGTAAAGTTATTGGACACTTGATCAATAGAAAAGTGATTTAGACACGGTTTATATCATAAACAGTTGCTAAGTGGGGTTAGCTTCATGATGTGGTTCTTTGTTGTTGGGCTAACGCTAAGCTAACAGCGAGGCCCGATCGCGTTTGAGATTTATCATTTTAAGACAGTAAATCATCCAAAACTCTCATTAATAAACCCTCCATGAATTAAAAAAATTACTGATGTTACCTGATCGGCAGTAAAATGGTCGCTGCAGACAAACGATTCTTTAGTAGGACACCATAGGTCCCTCATTCTCTGTTCTTGTCCATTCTTGGTGAAATTTCTCATCTTTTGGGAAATTGTGAATGCTCACTTAATTGTTCACTGCTGATATTAGAACACCCAAATGCGCTACAACGTGACGGCATTTTTCAAGTTACACAAAAAAAAAGAGGCGATCTTTCAGAAAATGAATCAGTATGGCAAGCAGTTACCACACCAGACAAACGGGCAAGGCTCTGCCTTCTCCCCAAGAGCACGTCACTGATGACGTATGAGGAAATTCTCAGATTTCTAGGGGCGTATCACAGCGAAAAAATTACTATAACTTTTAATTAAATTTTACTATATTTATAATTTATTTTGCAAAAACGAACAGAGTTGAATGATATAAGATATACTGTATATGTTGTGACAAATATGCAAATTTCCAACATGATGTCACAATACCTTTAAATGTGTCCTTTTTGCAGATGCTACTACTTTTTTTTTGTTTGGGTAAAGATATCAGAGTCAGAGTCAGAGAATCTTTATTGTCATTTGCACCACATGGGGTACATGTGATGAAACGAGATTATGTACACAGGGTCCCAGTTACATCCAACAATAAAATGTAAAGAACAGTAATAACATCTAATATATGAACTAAGAAAAACATCAACTAAAAATACACTAAGCACTAATATCATAGAAAAACATTACTCCAAAGATATAGAACAGATGTTGGAGTTGATGAAGACAGAATTTGTCAAAATACAAACTTGGTTTAAACTTAATAAATTATAAAAATAATTACGGTACATGATATTCAGTAATAAAAAGAGAACTGTTGATGTTCCATTTAAAATTGAGGGGGTTGAGATTTGTAGAGTGAGTGAGGTGAAGTTTTTGGGTGTTATCATTGATGACAAACTGACATGGAAACAACACGTAAATTCTGTAAGAATAAAAATAGTGAAGGATTTTGGGGTGTTCAAAATGATCCGAGCACAGAATTCAGGAAGCACTTCACCTTAGTTTCTTCTTCTTCTTTCGGCTTTTCCCTTTTCAGGGGTCGCCACAGCCAGTCATCCTCCTCCACCTCACTCTGTCCTCTGCATCCTCTGTCCTCACTCCAACTACCTTCATGTCCTCTCTAACTGCATCCATATATCTCCTCTTTGGCCTTCCTCTGTGTCTTTTTCCTGGCAGCTGCATTTCTAACATCCTTCTACCAATATACCCACTGTCCCTCCTCTGGACATGTCCAAACCATCTCAGTCTGGCCTCCCTAACTTTATCTCCCAGTTGTTCAACATGTGCTGTACCTCTGATGATCTCATTCCTGATCTTATCCATCCTTGTCACTCCTAAGGAGAACCTCAGCATCTTCATTTCTGCTACTTCCAGTTCTTTCTCCTGTCTTTTTGTCAATGACACTGTCTCCAGACCATACAACATAGCTGGTCTCACCACTGTCTTGTAAACTTTTCCTTTGACCTTTGCTGACACCTTTTTGTCACAAATCACTCCTGAAACTTTTCTCCATCCACTCCATCCTGCCTGGACTCTCTTTTTCACCTCTTTACCACATTTCCCATTTTCCTGGACAGTGGACCCCAAGTCTTTGAAGTCCTGCACCTTTGTGACCTCTGTGTCACAGTCTGTCCCCTAGCTGTCTGTTGTTTCTGTGTTTTTCCCCTTTCTAGTTTGTTGTGTTTATTTTTATTCTACTCTTTGTGGTTTCTATTTCTTGTGCTTGTTGTTGTTGTTGCTGTACTTTGTCTCTGTCACTTTCTCACTCACTCCTCAGTCTGCCTCTCCATCCTTTAATCATTCACACTTGTCCCTCATCAGTTACCTGTCAAGCTACACTCATTATCCACTCTACCTCTATTGTATAAAAACTCCTTCCATCCACCTTCAAAGCGTCCAGTCATTGTTCTGTTTTCATAGACATCCCAGTCCTCCTCTGCCCGTCCTATTTCTGTTCTGTCTCCGTCTGTCCATTAGATCATCAGCTCTGTTTTGCTCGCTTTATGCTGGAGTAAGTTTTTGCTGCCTCGACAGCCTTTTGTTTTGGTTGTTTCAATAAATTTATTTTATTTAAAATCCTGCCTTCGCTCGCCTGCCTACTCATGGGTCTCAAACACGAGGATTGTGATACTCTGCTCTTGTAGCCTCACTGTTCCACTGGCCTCCCTCTCATTCACACACATGTACTCTGTCTTACTACGGCTGACTTTCATTCCTCTTCTTTCAAGTGAATACCTCCACCTCTCCAAGTTCTCTTCCACCTGTTCCCTGTTCTCACCACATATCACAATGTCATCTGCAAACATCATAGTCCATGGGGATTCCTGCCTGACCTCATCTGTTAGTCGGTCCATCACCAGAGCAAACAAGAAGGGGCTCAGAGCTGATCCTTGATGCAATCCCACCTCCACCTTGAAGCTATCTGTCACTCCTACAGCACATCTCACCACTGTCCTGCTGTCCTCATACATGTCCTGTACCAGTCTAACATACTTTTCTGCCACTCCAGATTTCCTCATGCAATACCACACCTCCTCTCTCGGCACCCTGTCATATGCTTAATTATTGTTTATTTATTTATTTGTGTTATGGAAATGTTTTAGTGACCTAAATACACAGGTGGTTGAAGAGTATAAGAAGACTGCTTCAAGAACCCCCCCTGACATTTCATTTCACCTTTATTTAACCATGGCATAAAGTACAACATATAATGAACTTGGCTGAGCGGAGAGGGATAGAAACGAGTAGATAACGCAGCTTGTGGCTCAATTTTGTGACTGGTCTTCACACATATACATTTATCATAAATGTATGATTTATGTATATTTAAAAGAAAAGAAAATGTATCTGACATTACTGTAAACACACACACACACACACACACATATGTATGTATGTATGTATATATATATACACACACACACACACACACACACACACACACACACAAAGTAAAATTAAAATAAAATAAAAACAGCAACAATCGCATCCAAAACCAGAATATCAGTTATTTTATAAATATTTTAAAATGCTTCAAAAACACAGATAATTATTTAAGATATCATTAACTGTAAAGTCTGAACCTGCTTCCTATATGAAAGTCAATCTCCATAACAATAAAAAAATTTAATTACCAAATAGTTACACAATTATTAATTCCTATATCTTTCCAGCATAAACATAATAATAATAATAATAATACACTTTATTTGTATAGCACCTTCCTACAATGCCTTGCATTGACCAAGGTGCTTGACAGGATAAAAAGATGAATAAACTGGAATAGTAAATCAGTGAAAATAGAATAGGAAACAACAGCAGTAAAAGAAGGCAATGGAAATAAAAAATGCTACATACTAAAATAACACAAGTAATAAAAGTTACCGGTACACACTGAAAGCTTTTTTGAACAAGTGGAAATAAAGAGGCAATGGAAATAAAAAATGCTACATATTAAAATACCAAAAGTAATAAAAGTTACACACTGAAAGCTTTTTTGAACAAGTGGGTCTTCAGTCTGGTTTTGAACAGAGTCAGATCAGAGGTGGCACGCAGCTCAAGGGGGAGACTGTTCCAGGCTTTTGGGCCGGCAACAGAAAATGACCGGTCTCCCCATTGTTTGTACCTTGAGCGAGGCACCTCCAGCAGGTGTTGACTGGCAGATCGTAAATCTCTGCCGGGCTGATGGGCTTTCAAAAGTTCTGAGATGTAGAGAGGTGCAAGTCCATTCAGAGCTTTGAAAACAAACAGGAGCAGCTTGAACTGTATCCTGAACTGAACCGGGAGCCAGTGTAGAGAGGACAGGACAGGAGTGATGTGTTCATATTTTCGTGTGTTGGTCAAAAAGCGCGCGGCAGAGTTCTGTACAAGCTGTAAACGGGAGATGGAGGATTGATTAATACCAACATACAAAGCATTACAATAGTCAAGTCTGGAGGTCACAAAGGCATGGATGGCCTTCTCCAGATCACCACGGCTGAGAAATGACTTGACTTTGGAGAGCAGTCGGAGCTGAAAGAAGCTGGTCTTGACAACAGAACTGATCTGTTTATCAAACTTTAAGTTGGAGTCAAGCTGCACTCCAAGATTTCTGACCACCGGGTTGAAGTGGGGGAGGGGAAAACCAACACTGGGACTGGGAAGGATGTTGTTGGTGTCACCAGGAGCACTAAATAAAATGCATTCAGTTTTATCTGTGTTTAAACATAAAAAAGTCATTTTTATTTTATTTTAGGCCTGCAAGCAAAGGTCAAAGGAAAAGTTTACAAGACAGTGGTGAGACCAGCTGTGTTGTATGGTCTGGAGAAAGTGCCATTGACAAAAAGACAGGAGAAAGAACTGGAAGTAGCAGAAATGAAGATGCTGAGGTTCTCCTTAGGAGTGACAAGGATGGATAAGATCAGGAATGAGATAATCAGAGGTACAGCACATGTTGAACAACTGGGAGATAAAGTTAGGGAGGCCAGACTGAGATGGTTTGGACATGTCCAGAGGAGGGACAGTGGGTATATTGGTAGAAGGATGTTAGAAATGCAGCTGCCAGGAAAAAGACACAGAGGAAGGCCAAAGAGGAGATATATGGATGCAGTTAGAGAGGACATGAAGGTAGTTGGAGTGAGGACAGAGGATGCAGAGGACAGAGTGAGGTGGAGGAGGATGACTCGCTGTGGAGACCCCTGAAAAGGGAAAAGCCGAAAGAAGAAGAAGAAGATGCAACACTCACAATTAATTTAGTAAAATTTTCAACGTGGAATACTTTTTTTTGTATTGTGCTTCACGTTTTACAAATCTTTGCAAATACAGTACTGAGTACATGGTAAATGAGGAATATTTAAATTTATGCATGTATTTTTTTCTTCTGACAGCTTTTACCTCTTTCAGGGGTCACCACAGTGAGCCATCTTCCTCAATCTCACTCTGTCCTCTGCATCCTCTATCCTCACTCCAACTACCTCTATGTCCTCTCTGCATCCATATACTGTATCTCCTCTTTGTCTTTTTCCTGGCAGCTGCATTTCTAACATCTTTCTACCAATATACTCACTGAGCCGATGCTGTCTGGCCATGCTCTCCCCTGCTACAACGTTACAGTCCCTAATCTCCCCAAGGTTTCCTTTTCTACAGAGAATGTAGTCTACCTGCATACTCCTTCCTCACTCTCTTGGCAAACTCCACCAACATCTGTCCTTCCTGGTTTATTTCCTTGACATCAAACTTACCCACCCATCCTCATCTCCTCTGTTTCCTTCACCAACATGTCCATTCAGGTCTGCTCTGATCACCACTCTCTGTTCCCTGGAATACTCTCTTACTACATCCATCCTTCCAAAAATTACAGCATCTTTCTCCTCCACATCACATCCAACCTGTGGAGCATAACCACTGCCCATTTAGCATAAGACCTTCTACTTCTACCTTCAGGCACATCACCCTATCAGACACTCTTTTCACATCTACCACGTTCTTTGCCAACTCTTCCTTCAGGACAACCCCTACTCCATTTCTCTTTCTATCCACACCACTTCAACACTTGCTCTCCTCAAAGGCGGACGTCTCCTCTCGGTCTCCACTTTGCTTTTACTTTGTCTTGTCTGTGAAACTGTCTGAGAGCCTCTCTTCTACAAAATCTTCCGAATCATAACTATGGACTTCAATTTGGTCAGTTGGTCCCTCAACACAACTGATAACATTTCTTCAAAAAGAAGACAGGCTGTAGGCGAGCCGATTTGCCCTGTTGGCATGCACACAGCTGGATATCTCATTGACTTGAAGACTTGATGAAGTGTCTATCTCTGCTGTCATCTGTGGATCTTAAAGATGCATATTTAATTGGATTTATCATAACTGGTTCCTGCTTTTTGGATTCGGCAGGTTCCTGGTCTATCAACACGCAAGGAAGACGTAGGCGGCAAATCTTGATCTGGTCAGGCAGCCTGCCTTACATGATGGCTTGGTTCAGGTCTGGAGAATCAGACTTTTGGCTGAATGGATTAGATCTCGGGGACTTTTCTCAGGCATGCTCCACTGGTATGGTCATTTTTAAAATTTGGACATTTTGAAAGATAGTGGACCGATACAGACTGAAGGCAGATGTCATTAAAGTTCTGCCTGTCCCCAAAACAATCGTGTTTATCTGAAATCCGGCTCCCTGACTGGCCTTGACAGGCGGTCTTATCTCAACCCGCCTGCAGAAGCTTTGTAAACCTGACTGCTCTCATTCCCAAACATCTGCTGAGGAATTTTCAGAGGAGCCCAGCTGATTAAACATTCTGTCATCATTTCAGGACTCTGGCCTCTGCCTTGGCAGATTCCCCAACCCCAACCGCCTTTGAGTCCCCCCTCCTCCCCTTCTGCATAATGTTGGCGTCACTATGTGCTTGTGTGCAATACTTTTTTTCATTACCACATTTTTTTTACCTTCAGAGGTCAAAAAAATGTGTTAGGATTTTTTTTGTCTCCAAACCCTATGTGTCATTTTTTTTTCACCATTTTTTTTTTGTCTGTCCAACAGATCTCACTTGTAAATGAGTCTTTGAGGCTCAATGTGATTTATCTGTTTAAATAAAGGTTGAATGAATGGTAAAACAGTTTGAATCCTGCTCTTATACTGCAAGTCTTGCTGCCCTTCCACTTGGTCTCTTGGACACATAAAACATCTACCTTCCTTCTCTGCATCATGTCAGCCAACTATACCTTTGCCTGTCTTTGTCCCCACATTTAGAGTTGCCACCCTCAGTCCTACGCTCTTGACTTTCCTCTTCTCCCTGTCTCCTGACATGTTTTCCTTCTTGTGGTCTTTAGTGGTCTGTCGAAATATGTCAATACATTCATAATGTACAAAGTGTGTCGAGATACTTAGTGTTGGAGGCATTTTAAAAAATGAGCCTACTCAAATTTTGTGCAGAGACTAATTGTCTTACAAAGTGTATATATATATATATATA
>JBBPBX010075357.1:0-17360 GCA_038048925.1 Garcialebias charrua | reverse complement strand
CAGGAGGGGGGATTTGAGGTTGAAGGCCAAACATTCAAAAGAAAAAAAGTCCCGAGAAGCCAGATGTGATGATTTTAAATTACTGCAGTAAATTACAGCCAGACCACCACCGCTGCCAGTGCAGTGGGCTCTCTGCAGATAACTGTATCCAGAGGGACAAGCTTCATTCAGAGAACTGTACACATCTGGTTGATGTTTCAGTAAGGCACGTGAGGTCCAAGTTCTTCTCCGGAATGTGATCATGAATTAGACATGATTTGTTGGATAGTGATTGCACATTGAAAAGTTCTATTTTAATACCAGTTGGAGTAGAAGCCTTTAGAAGAGGTTTAAGCAGACTGAAGTCCCCTCCACGTTTTTCTTTCCACTTCGTGCGCTGTGGACTACAAGGGACTACAGATGCAGCGTTTGTAAGGATGGCTCCCTCTGCTGGTCTGTCTCCCTCCTTACATCCTGTGTCTGTCAGCTCTGCGTCTCTGGTCTACGTCTCAGGTGTTTGTGTTTAAGTTAATTAGGAAGCATATTTAGTCAACGTTCATGTGTGTCTCATTGTTGGGTCATTGTCCCTGTTCCCTGGTGTGTTGTTCCTCAGCTCCTTGGTCTCGTGAGTACCTCTTGCCTGTATGTCTAGGATTAGTACTTCAGCCATAGTAGAGCGTCTGTTTTCATTTGTACTGCCACGTCAGAGTTTGTTTTTGCCTTATTAAAGTATTTTATTTTACTACTCTTGCCTCTGTGAGTCTGCCTGTCCGCACCACGGGACTCATCCCTCCACACCGCACCAAACCGTGACAGAATGACCCGACCATTTTGAGTCCCGCGGACAGGTAAAAGATAGACTTACCCAGAGGCAGAAGATGTCTGCTCAGAGGGAAGCGGCAGTCTACAGAGTTGGCGGGTTTCGGACCAAACACGCCTGGAGCAGCTACAGGTCCGAGCCGGAGCAACTTCCGTCTCCCATGCTGGTAGCGGAGCGAGCGAGGGAGCGTCGGGGCGGCTGCTCTGACCAGTTCACCTCCTTCACTCCTGCACGAGCCATCTCGCTGTGGGATGTGTCCGACGAGGAGTCAGAGTCGGACCCGGAGGAACTCCTGCCATTTCTAGCTCCAGAAACACGGCGCCGCCGGAGGGGGCGGCGACCGGCGAAGACACACGTTTCCGGGTTTCAGCCCGGTTCCCCCTCTGTTTCTCCCACGCTGTCTGAAAAGCCTGGGGGGATTTCGCTGGGGGGGAGGTACCCTCGCTCTGTGACGTCTCGGGGGAGACGTGCTTTGAGGGGGGGTATCCCCACAACGTGTCTGCAGGGGACATGGAGTCTCCTGCACGACGCACAACCGAGAGGAAACCTCCTCACACGACTCCTTTGCTGAAGGAGTGCATGAGCACCCGCTCTGAAGAGGAGCTGTCTGATCTCACGTCGACCACAGGGGTCGCTACACCTGCAGGACTCACTCAGGAAGAGCCTGCAGGACACACAGGAGAGTGTTCGAGCTCTCACTCTACTGAGGAGCGGATAGATTCCACCTCGACCACAGGGGTCGCTGTGGGACAAGGATCCGAGGCCACCCTCACTCTGCAGCAGATACACAGACTGTTTTCTGCTGCCACCAATAACCTGGACCCACATTATAAATATAGGACTTATTCTATTATTGAACACATAATCATTAACAATACTTGTTTAATATCCAACCCAGGCCTCACTCAGATGTTGACATTGGTTAAAGCTATGAAAGACAAAGCATTTGTTTTAAAATGTGCTTTCACTCCAGCCTCCACAGAGAGCGCTGACACTGCGTGCTTTGCAGCAACAGAGGGCACTGCTCCCAGGACTCCTGATGAAGGTGCTGACGTCCCTGCACCAACAGAGGGTGCTGAGGTCTCGGCACGGACAGAGGATGCTGCACCACTGGCATCTGTGGAGGGTAGAGGGGTCTCTCCAGTATACACAGAGGGCACTGTAGCCATGACTCTAGAGGGCGCTGCCATTGTGAACACTACAGCCTACTCTTCTACATCTCCAGGCGGTGCTGTTCTGCCTGTGGCACCAGGGGGTGCTGTTCTACCTGTGGCACTAGGAGGTGCTGTTCTTCCTATGGCACCAGGAGGTGCTGTTCTCCCTGTGGCACCAGGGGGAGCTGTTCTGCCAATGGCACCAGAGGATGCTGTCCAGACTGTGGCATCTACAGAGGGTCCCGGCGCGACGGACGCCTCCGCCTCTACAGAGGGTCCCGGCGCGACGGACGCCTCCGCCTCTACAGAGGGTCCCGGCGCGACGGACGCCTCCGCCTCTACAGAGGGTCCCGGCGCGACGGACGCCTCCGCCTCTACAGAGGGTCCCGGCGCGACGGACGCCTCCGCCTCTACAGAGGGTCCCGGCGCGACGGACGCCTCCGCCTCTACAGAGGGTCCCGGCGCGACGGACGCCTCCGCCTCTACAGAGGGACCCGGCGGGAAGGACGCCTCCTCAGCAATGGAGGGTCCACTCGTCGTTGACGCCTCCACGTCGATGGAGGGTCCACCCATCGCTGACGCCTCCACGTCGATGGAGGGTCCATCCATCGCTGACGCCGCCACGGCGATGGAGGGTCCATTCATCGCTGACGCCTCCACGTCGATGGAGGGTCCTCTAACCCTTGACGCCTCCACAACAATGGAGGGTCTTGTATCCAGTCTCGAGGGGTCTCAGGAGAGAGCCCCTTGCGTTACCAGTCCAAAGGGGTCTCAGGAGAGAGCCCCTTACGTTACCAGTCCAGAGGGGTCTCAGGAGAGAGCCCCTCACGTTACCAGTCCAGAGGGGGCTCAGGAGAGAGCACCTCACGTTACCAGTCCAGAGGGGTCTCAGGAGAGAGCCCCTCATGTTACCAGTCCAGAGGGGTCTCAGGAGAGAGCCCCTCACGTTACCAGTCCAGAGGGGTCTCAGGAGAGAGCCCCTCACGTTTCCTGCCTCGAGGGGTCCCTGGAGGGAACCCCTCACGTTTCCTGCTCTGGGAGGGTCCTGGAGGTCTCGCAGCCAGAGGTCTCGCAGCCAGAGGTCTCGTAGCCAGAGGTCTCGCAGCCAGAGGTCTCGCAGCCAGAGGTCTCGCAGCCAGAGGTCTCGCAGCCAGAGGTCTCGCAGCCAGTGGTCTCGCAGCCAGAGGTCTCGTAGCCAGAGGTCTCGCAGCCAGAGGTCTCGCAGCCAGAGGTCTCGCAGCCAGAGGTCTCGTAACCAGAGGTCTCGCAGCCAGAGGTCTCGGAGGTCTCTACTACACCGATGGTGGGTCTCCACCTCCATGACGTCTACTCACCAGACGTCTCGACGCCGCTCGACGTCTTATATGACGTCTCTTGGCTTGGCGCCACTGCCCGCATGCTGAGGCTCCTGTTCTGGGTGGGCCTTGGAGGGCTCCACCCTCGTCTTCGCCTGTCCTGGGGCCTCGTCACCGACAGAAGCTCCCGCTTGATGGCCCTCGTCGCCAACGGACGCTCCTGCTTGATGGACGGCGTCCGGGTCGCCCGCCGGAGGTGACTCTGCGGGATGGACGGCCTCGCGGTCGTCCACCAGACGGGTTCCTGCACAATGGACGGTCTCCCGGTCGCCTACCTGAGGGGTCCTTGCCCGGGATCGACGTCCTGGTCTCGATGTTTGGACGCTTGTTGGTTTTCTAGGTTTAGCCTTTTGTGTTTAGCATTTGTCCCAGGCCCTGTTCCTGTTGGTTTTTGGTTTGTTGTCCTTGTGTTTTGTCCCTTGTCCTTGTGTTTTCTTGTGCCCACCGTCCCTGCGTTTCCTCCCTCCGCCCGCCCTGTTTTTTGGGGGGTGTTCTTTGGGGACGCCGGGGGGCGTCTTTGAGGGGGGTACTGTAAGGATGGCTCCCTCTGCTGGTCTGTCTCCCTCCTTACATCCTGTGTCTGTCAGCTCTGCATCTCTGGTCTACGTCTCAGGTGTTTGTGTTTAAGTTAATTAGGAAGCATATTTAGTCAACGTTCATGTGTGTCTCATTGTCGGGTCATTGTCCCTGTTCCCTGGTGTGTCGTTCCTCAGCTCCTTGGTCTCGTGAGTACCTCTTGCCTGTATGTCTAGGATTAGTACTTCAGCCATAGTAGAGCGTCTGTTTTCATTTGTACTGCCACGTCAGAGTTTGTTTTTGCCTTATTAAAGTATTTTATTTTACTACTCTTGCCTCTGTGAGTCTGCCTGTCCGCACCACGGGACTCATCCCTCCACACCGCACCAAACTGTGACAGCGTTCTGATGACGTAATCGAGGTCCGACACGTCTCGTAGACCAGACAGAAGGGATCGAGTCAGACCCAGCTTGCCAAGAATGAACAGATTTCTTCCGAGAGCTTCTATGGATATAATGAGGTCCACGCAGAAGTCCCAGCTGTTTGATGGTGGAAACAGAAGGTGGAATGGAGCAGTTGCTAAGGTCAATCAGCTGCGAAGCGGAGTAGGTCAACATCACGCCAGCCAAGCCGGGGGAAGCTAACACAGAGCTAGCCGCTAACAGCAGACCCACGGCTCCGAAAAAAATCCAAGAAGCAGTGAGATGTAACTTGAATGAGCATAACTTGAAGAGGAGCACAGGAGAAAATCCAGAACAGTACAGATGACACAGGAGGTTGACAGAGGCAGAAGGTAAGTGCAACAATAATTGCAGCTACATAGTTCTCTAAGCAAAGTTCGTACAAAGTTTGTGCTGCCCTGCTGGTGTTGACAGGAGGTTGACAGCCCAAATTCCGGTTAGGAAGTGCTAACTAAGCTTTCCGTAAAGTCCTTGATTGAAAAACCACTGAAGAAAATAAGTCCAGATAAATGTCCATTAACATGGCATCAGTAAAATAACTTTTTAGCGCGGAGAAGCTGCGAAACATACAGCGCCAGCGTCCTCACCACGCCCCATGTTCATGGAGAATGACAGAGGAGAAGAACATGTAGCCTTCGGAGGACATCCATGGACAACTGACAAGGACGCAGAATGAATATAGACATTGATGAGACAGAATAACAAACACCTGGAGTGATTAGGGTTAGACACAGGTGAGGCAGGAGCTTAACACGAGGAGGAGGAACACTGAGGGGTGCATGAAACATGAGGATACAGGGAAGACAGGACAAAACCCAGACACCCCCACCCGCTTCGGATGTTATCAACCATTAAATGGCCATTATCAGTTATTATCATCCCCATACGTAGCGGTCAGACTGCCCCTCCTGCACCTCCTAGGAGGTTTAAAGGTACGTTGTCACTATTACAAGCGATGACAGCAGGCTTAATCTTTAGCTACGTGGTTAGGTTTAGAGTAAATGGTCTTGGGTTAGGTTTAGGGTCTTGGTTAGGTTTAGGCACAAGGGTAAGTGGATTAGGTTTAGGGTTGGTCCTCTGGGTCAGGTTTAAGGTTAGGTTTAGGAAAATTGTTACATAAGCTGGAAAAAACAAAAACACAACACTTCTGGGTTTATGGAAACACGCTGCCTACTGACAGCGATAATAACGCTGATACCATTCTTTTAAACATGCTAGGATGGACAGTTTTGCCATAACGGTGACAACATACCTTTAAACCTCCTAGGAGGTACAGGAGGGGCAGTCTGACCGCTACGTATGGGGATGATAATAACTGATAATGGCCATTTAATGGAGTCGAAGACGCAACTTCAAAAATGACAGACTCACCCCAGCTGCATCGAGTCACTAATCAACCGTCCATCCGGATATAAGGCCGTCCCTTCCTCAGCTTTTCTTGTTTGCCCGTTGCCAGTCTAGTCGCATCCCTCCACCTCCCCATCTCCACCCGGGGTTTCAAGATCCTCAGTTCTCCCATATGCTTCATCCCAACTACGCCTCCAGGGAATATCCTGCTCGCCTCCATCCTGGTCCTACGACTGTATACGTTCCTGCTTCCTGTTCCCTGAAACCCAGCCGGTCAAGGCAGATGGCCGCTTGTCCTGAGCCTGGTTCTGCTGGAGGTTTCTTCCTCACAAGGGAGTTTTTCCTTCCCACTGTCGCTTCATGCTTGCTCAGGATGGGAGTTCTGCGATGGGGTTTGTCTCAGGGTTAACCGGAACCAACGACCGATGGATGAACGACATACAAGTACCGGTGGGATAAGTTGGATGACTACGATCCCCGACTTCGCCACCGGGTTCGGGTCCCGGGGGGGAGATATCCATAATCTATCTCCCTATGCCGGACATTCAAGCTCTCAGCGGTCCGGCATGCATACCCTCCGCCGGGGCCCGAGCGCCAAAGAAACCCTAATCAATAAAACCTTTTAATTGTATTCTTCTCTCTCGTTGTATTCTTCTCTCTCGTTGTGTGAGTCTCTCCAGGTTGAAATGGTTGATAACATCCAAAGCGGGTGACTTTCTTTTGTGTGGGCAAAGACTTGGAAGAAATGTTTGAGTTGATAAATATTGAATTTGTTAAAATAAAATATTGGTTCAAATTAAATAAGTTATCGTTGAACCTGGAAAAAAACAATTATATACGAAATTATATACAAAATTATATACAATTATATACGAAAATATGAACACATCACTCCTGTCCTGTCCTCTTTACACTGGCTCCCGGTTCAGTTCAGGATACAGTTCAAGCTGCTCCTGTTTGTTTTCAAAGCTCTGAATGGACTTGCACCTCTCTACATCTCAGAACTTTTGAAAGCCCATCAGCCCGGCAGAGCTTTACGATCTGCCAGTCAACACCTGCTGGAGGTGCCTCGCTCAAGGTACAAACAATGGGGAGACCGGTCCTTTTCTGTTGCCGGCCCAAAAGCCTGGAACAGTCTCCCCCTTGAGCTGCGTGCCACCTCTGATCTGACTCTGTTCAAAACCAGACTGAAGACCCACTTGTTCAAAAAAGCTTTCAGTGTGTAACTTTTATTACTTTGGTATTTTAGTATGTAGCATTTTTATTTCCATTGCCTTCTTTTATTACTGTTGTTTTTTATTCTATTTTCACTGATTTATTGTTCCAGTTTATTCATCTTTTTATCCTGTTAAGCACCTTGGTCAATGCAAGGCATTGTAGGAAGGTGCTATACAAATAAAGTTTATTATTATTATTATATGATTTTTAGTAAGAAAAAGATAACTGTTGATGTTCCTATTAAGATTGATGGTTCTAAGATATGTAGGGTAAGGGAGGTGAAGTTTTTGGGTGTAATTATTGATAAGTTGTCTTGGAAACAACACATACATTTTGTAAAAACTAAAATATCTAGATCTATAGCAGTGCTGTATAGAGTTAGAGATCTATTAAATGATAAAGCAATCTATTTGTTGTTCAATACAATTATAATCCCGCATTTAATTTGCTGTGTTGAGGTTAGGGGTACAGCATGCAAAACTATAACTAAGCCCATTTTTATTTTACAGAAAAGAGCTATAAGGATTATCACTAGAAAACATTATTACCACTAAATAAAGTCCAGTTGTTTTTGTATTGAGCGCTTGTTTCTGATTTTATCATGTCCTGGACGACTGAGAATCTTCACCATTATTATTACCATCCATCAAATGTTTTGTTTTGCAAATTGAAATTACAGAAATTTTATGATTTGGTTGACTGTAATATTCTTTTAACATTGTACAAAGCTCAGAACTTCACATTACCCTCAAATATCCAAACGTTTTTTTTTAAAAGAAAAAGTACTTACAATCTTAAGGGTACAGATATTTTTGGTATGCCACAGAACTACAGTAGTTTAAAGAGTAGGTCTACTTTAATTTATGGAATAGGTCTATGGAATGGTTTAGAAAACGATATTAAAGTTGCAAAAACAATGTCTTTGTTTAAGAAAATGATTTAAATTAGGTTTCTGGAAAAATACGTATAAATTAGTTTGTATCAAAAATGTATGTATGGTAAACAGGTAAAGTACGATGAGTTATTTATTGTGTAATGTTTTTTGTGGAATACTGTTGTTTGAATTAATTGTTTGAATTAATTTTGTTCAAAAAGGGGCAGACATAATAAGATTTTATCTTCTTCTGTTTCCTTTCATTTCATGTACTGTTTGTTTTTTATTTATGTGGTGTTGGAAATGGTTTTTTTGTGTTCTTTTAAATTTGAAATGAATAAATTTGTCAAATAAAATAAAAATCCTATGTTAGGGTCGGCTTGGGTTTCCTGAGCTTTCCCTTAGTTATGCTGCTATAGGCTTAGACTGCTGGAGGACAAACTGACCACATCCTTTCACTATACTACTTTCTTTACTTACTCTGCTCAACCTGTTTTGTATTTCATCCATCCATCCATCCATTTTCTTCCGCTTATCCGGGGTCGGGTCGCGGGGGTAGCAGCCTAAGTAGGGAGGCCCAGACTTCCCTCTCCCCAGCCACTTGGAGCAGCTCCTCCGGGGGAATCCCAAGGCGTTCCCAGGCCAGTCGAGAAACATAGGCCCTCCAGCGTGTCCTGGGTCTTCCTCTGGGTCTCCTCCCGGTGGGACATGCCCGGAACACCTCTCCTGGACGCCTGTTTTGTATTTGTAATTATTTTTTTCCATCCTTGTGTTTTTTGTCTTTCAGGTACACCTGGCTGCACCTACATCTTGATCTGCCATTCTGTGTTCGTTTGTCTCTCCTTCCTGTCCTCTCAAATCAGCCAGTCAAAGCAGATGGCCACTTGTCCTGAACCTGGTTCTGCTGGAGGTTTCTTCCTTTAAAAGGGAGTTTTTCATTTCCACTGTAGCCATTGTGCTTGCTCAGGATGGGAGACAGTGATGAAGAGAAGATTCGAGCCTGCTGCTTCCTAAGATAGAGAGCTTTACTAATTGTCTTTTCTATGTATGTGAATGTTCCTGTAAAGTGCCCTGAGACAACTTTGTTGTGATTTGGCGCTATATAAATAAACTGAAATCAACTGAATTGTTGCTGAGACATTTCGTCCCTCATCTGAAGGACGGCTCCTTCACCAGCAAACTGTTTTTTGGATGAAGGATGGAAAACGCGTCAGGAACAAAAGAAACCGTCCAGATGACCCGACTGAGCATTGTTTTATTTATCTTATATTGTTCTGTTTCTCTTGTTTGGTTGCTTTTTCACTCTTCTGTTCAGCACCTGATCATTTCTTGATATATAATTTTTGGTTTGTTAGGTCTAACTTTAGACCAGGGGTTCCCAACCATGGTCCTTGAGGAACACCATCCTGTATGTTTTAGTTGTTTCTCTGCTCCGACAAACCTTATTTTATTAATGGGTGATTAACAGGCTTATGCAGAACACGGGGAAGTAATTAAATAATTGAATCAGGTGTGTTGGAGCTGGGAAACAACTAAAACATGCAGGATGGTGTTCCTCAAGGACCATGATTTGGAACATTGCTTTACAAAAAACTCATAAGAGCCAGAAAATACAACAACGTTAACGTAGACCTTTAAACACTTTGTTAGCAGCAGCCTGGCACAGACAAAACTTGTTCCTGATTATTTTATTGACTCAATAAAACACCAGTGATAACTGACAGTATCAGGCTATCTGTTGATAGGAACCTTTGTGCTGTATTGTGTTTGCGGCGGACCGTAATAAAAGCGTACCTGTTAAGGTGAAGATTCTCAGTCGTCCAGGACATGATGAAATCAAAAAAGGCGTTCAATACAGGATCAACTGGACTTTATTTGTTGCAGAAAACGTTTCGACTTCTGTCCAGAAGTCTTTTTCAATTCTGAATGGAAGCTGTTTCACCTCCACCTCACGGACAAGGGACACTCCTTTGAGGACCAGAATGTTCAAATTTTGGACCGAGAACACAGATGGTTTGAGAGGGGGGTAAAGGAAGCTGTGTATGTTAAGAGAGAAAAACCTTCTCTTAACAGAGGAGGAGGTCTGAGATTTCAACTGTCTAAGACCTATAACTCAGTTTTGGATTTGATTCCGAAACGTTTTACACCGGATGGGAGCAGGGATGCCTTGTCTGTAAATTAGACTAACAAAGTTCTCTGAGTAGCCTCTGTTGTTGTTTGGGAGGTGTTGTTTGTCAATTTACATACAGTTTTGTGTCTTCTAACAGAGACCTCAAGGGAACCTCCTACTGTTAAGGTGTGATCTTTCAATTTACATGTATGTGTTACAAACCCCCTTTTGTTAAGCTGGGATGTGTCGTTTTGTCAATTTAAATAGAATGGGCATGTTAGTTAATTTGTGGTGTTATTTCAGTTTCCAATTTCATATGTTGGTGCGTGACTTGTAAGCCTGTATAAAACTTCTCGTTCTCACAGCTTCCATTCAGAATTGAAAAAGACTTCTGGACAGAAGTCGAAACGTTTTCTGCAACAAATAAAGTCCAGTTGATCCTGTATTGAACGCCTTTTTTGATTTCGTACCTGTTAAGATGGAGTTGTGTCAAGCATGCTTCTGTGTAGCCTCAAGGTTTTACTGAATACAGTATATACATATCGGAGAACAGAACATGGTGTCAGAAGTATGAACTACTAAGCGAAGAGAGAGAGAGAGAGAGAGAGAGAGAGAGAGAGAGAACAAGTGAGAACTGACGGCTCGAATACTGTAAATAAGAACGACAACATCATGAACCAGTTTCAAGTCGCCCCGCCAGAAAAGTTCATGTTCAGAGCTGAAGACAGGACGAAATGGATAAAGCGTTTTGAGAGGTTTCGTATCGCGTCTGCTTTGGAGATACAAGCGGATGAAATCCAAGTAAATACGCTTATATACACCATGCGGGACGAGGCAGAAGATATACGGTACTGTTATGAACCTCAGGGGGTTCAGAGTTTTTAAAATGTCATTATTGTGTTTAGGTTGGCTGCAGTCTGCTAAAGAAAGCACCAGCAGCCTGTAGCTGCACTTTTTTTCACTCAGCCTAATCAGGCTTGATTAGCTCAGGTGAAACACCTGTTTGCTCTCAGCCTTTTAAATAGTCTGAGCTGAGACCTGAACACTGTGGAGCCATACTGATGTGAGGTTGTGAATGCCAGCTGAGGTTTGTGGACGCAAGCAAGGGTGCTTGTTGGAGCAACTTTTGATCCTTTTGAAAGGTAAACCAAGTTTTGATTAAGGTAGCTGTATTGCTGCCTGTGTGTGTTCAGAAGTGTTCTCCACCCACTTTTGATCACTGTGAGTTGAGCACTCATGTAGAGTGCATTGAGCTTATGCTCTTATATGACTTACAGTAAATGTCTTAAATGACTGGTGCTGCCTAAACAGCACATGTAGAGCAAAGGGTGCTCTTGTGACAGCCTTAGTATTTACTAGGGTTGTGTGAAACAAGTTTTAAGCTCGTTTGAGACTGGTGTAGGAAACACTAGATGTTTAACAGCTAGGAAGCTGTAGCAGAGGTGGGACCAAGTCACTCTGTTGCAAGTCAAGTCAAGTCTCAAGTCAAGACGGTCCAAGTCAAGTCAAGTCTCAAGTCAACGACGGTCCAAGTCAAGTCAAGTCTCAAGTCAACGACGATCCAAGTCAAGTCAAGTCTCAAGTCAGGAACTTTTAATTTCAAGTCATTTCGAGTCATTTTCTCTCCCCCCCCCCGTTTTTTTTTAAACATTTGCAATTATACATAAAATGTAAATAATAGACCATTTGTTCTTTTTAAAATATGTATTTATCTCAAATGATAGAACACATGCAGCTGAATACAACGTATAAAAAACATACCCAACTCCCAACAACTATAGGTCGCATTGTCCAATTATCACCAATAGATTGGAAAAATCCCTATATAGGTCGCACCTGTGTATAGGTCGCACCTACGTTTAGCTCTGCTGCAAATGTCTGCCACAGGAGTGCACAGCAAGGCTTTAAAGAAGATTAACACTTAAAAACAATTATTTGTTTGATAAAAATTATAGCAAATATGTGTCTGAGCTGAACTTTTCCTTAATAAATGAACGTAATTGTGAAATGAGCTGGATTTAAAAATTTGTTTCACCGAAAGTGATAACAAGCCATATATAGGTCGCACCTGAGTATAGGTCGCAGGCCTTGGAAAAAACATTAAAAAGGTGTGACCTATACACCG
Source organism: Garcialebias charrua (assembly GCA_038048925.1). Lineage (NCBI taxonomy): Eukaryota > Metazoa > Chordata > Actinopteri > Cyprinodontiformes > Rivulidae > Garcialebias > Garcialebias charrua. The sequence continues at coordinate 5,401 of JBBPBX010075357.1, read as the reverse complement.
GAAAATACGGTATATAAAATTTAAATAAAAAAAGTCATAGCATTTGCTGAATAAACAAAGTACAGTATTTAAAACTGAATTAGGTACACAGTGTCACAACCGTTGGCACCACTATTTATTCATCAAGATTGATTCTGGCCTGTCGACACAGCTGAAAACTCTGACTATTCTGCGTTGCATTTGCAAAAGACCAAACTGGCCAAAAGTCTGTCTGTCATTTGTGCACGATGAGGACGTAAAATGATGCCACCATGGCTGAAGACACGTTCCACTGGAGCACTGCAAGCAGGCACTGCCAAAACTCTGGTAGCCACATTAAAGAGTGAAGGAAGCGTGTGCATGTTCTGTGCTGAGTCATACTGTACTGCCCAGCACGAGTGTCCAGAAACTGGGATATGGAAGGCTGTTGAGGTTCATTTGTGATCCTCTTGTTCATCTGGTATTCTTCAAATCTGTCAGAAGTAAACAAATGTCAGAAAATAAATTACAGCCATTCATGTAGGGCTCACCATCTAACAAACATAAAATTCTCAACCCATTAAATCTCACAAACCCTGTTTTTATTTTTTTTAAAGAGCTATAAGAATTATTAGTAGGAAGTGCTATGGTCACCCAACAAATATTGCATCAATTGAAATTATTAAAATGTTATGATTTGGTTGAACATAGTATTTTACAAGTCATGTATAAAACAAAAACAAAAAAAATACCCCCAAATATTCAATTAAAATTTGTTAAAAAAGTTATTAAACCCTGAAGGGAAACAGGAAACAGGATTGTGTTGACTTGATATCACCATAAACATTTCTGAAACTATTTATATGTTTTAAAAGATGATTAAATCAAAGTTGTTGCGAAGGTGTGGTGCAGGTGAAGTGAAGGTTGATGTTTGTTTGTAGTTATTTTGTATTTTTTTAAACAAGGGGGCAAATAAGACTATTTTCGTCTTTCTGCGCCTTTTCATTCAGTGTTTTTTGTTGTTGTTGTTTTATCTTGAATTAAAAAAAACTGCAGCGCTGGGGCTGTTTGTTTCAGTACGTCGTAGATTCAGGAACACGTTGGCTCAAACTTTATTGTTCTTCATCTTCTGACTCTCATCATATTCTATCGAGTGGAAACTCTTCAGATTAAACAAGTTAGATGTTCCCACCGCTAGTTAGAACGACTTTGTCACGTTTTGCAAAATAAAGAAACCGAGTAGGACCTCGCTGCAGATGAGGCCTGCAGTTGAACAAAACCGAACTACGTCCACACCGACGAATTAGTCTTTCTCTTCGCTTGTGAAACTTTGTTCAGTCACATTCTGACGGTCATGAGCACTCGTTTTGAAGAGAAAACAACGCGCTTTGGAGACTAGCTTAGCTTTTAGCTGCTGTTGCTCACATATCAGTATTGATAAAAACATGTTTTTGGGTTCTGTGCAACATGCGACCGTCACGCCGCCATTTGAAAAGTTATAACAGACAAAACAGTTCACTATCCACCGGTTTCCTGAGCTAACACGTAGCCCGGAGTACACATGCTAACACGAAGTTAGCTGTTAGCTAAAGTCATCTCACAACAAAATAAAAGTGCTACTTACCGCTCTTTGTGAAGCTTCAAATGCCGGACAAAGTTGGACGTCGTGGAATCTCCATCCGATATTTTCTTATTGCATGTTTTACACTTAGCTGTTCGTTTTTTATTTGAATGCTCATAACTTGTGTACCCAAAAGAAACTACTTGTGGAAGCATACTGGTCCCTCAGCTGTAGCTTGCGTTGTTTTTTTCAAAGCTACGCACACACACATATATACGGAGTGTGGGGTGCCCGGTCTGCGCCTGACTGTTAATGCGCCTGACTGTTAATACGGAATGAGTGAAAATAATTAATGCGGCCACTTTATAACGTGTTTTAAAATTTTGACTTGACTAAAATATCAAGTCTTTTCAAGTAAAAAGCTTCAAGTCAAGTCAAGTCCCAAGTCAATGGCGTCCAAGTCTAAGTCAAGTCAGAGTCTTTCAGCATTTTTTCAAGTCAAGTCTCAAGTCGTGATTTTAATGACTCGAGTCTGACTCGAGTCCAAGTCATGTGACTCGAGTCCCCACCTCTGAGCTGTAGGATGTACAAACATTGAGGAGAGCTCCACCCTCTCCGCTTGTTTGTGAGTCTGCTCCAGGGGGAGTGGAAGGTGAGCTGGTTAAGCTCTTAAAGGACTCTGGCTGCTTAAAGCAGAGTTCTGTGTGGGTTAAGGCACCTTAAGTGCTAGCTGTTACATTGGCCTAAACTAAGGAAGTGTGGGCCTGTGCCACTGAGGCCTGTTTGAGTTCAACTTTAGGAGACACTGAGGACAGTGTCTGTGCAGTTGTCCAAGAGGGGGACAGCTGGGGTCAACAGTGAGGGACTGTTACCTTTTTCTCTTTTTCATTTTATTTTGTACTTTTGACTGTGTGGGTGTAGGTAGTCTAGTTCTCGTGTTTTGTTTATTTAGAGGGACTTCTTTGGTAAGGTAGATCGTCGCCTGGGGGGGTACGACGGTCCTGTACAGGATTGGATCAACCTGGGTGGCGTTTTATTGTTTTTGGCCTCGCCCACCAGTCCAACACTTATTTGTACTTTTTATTAATTTTCTTTTCCTTTGGACGCTGATCCAGGAGAGGATGCTCCAGTCCTGGTGAGAAACCTTGGAGGACCTTGCCAGCCTGGAGGCTCTTAGTTTTAGTTCAATAAAATTTGTTTAATTCTTTTTCTGTGTCAGTGTCCACTTTGTATGTTTTGGCCTTTACCGGTCGTAACATATCCCTGCATCTAACTCTGGAAGAAGCGAGACTGTTAGAGGACGGCTGGATGCTCACTTCGTAGCCCGCCGGAATGTTATATTTGAATGGGCGAAATTCAATCAGCGCCAACAGCAGACGGGTGAGTCCATTGACGGCTTTCACACCGTGTTACACTGTTTGGCTGAACACTGTGGATACGGGACTTTGCATGATGAGATGGTGCGAGACAGATTTGCCGTTGGTCTGAGAGATAAAAGACTATCAGAACAGCTACAAATGGACGCTAGAGAAGGCGTTAAACAGAGCCCGTCAGAGCGAGCTAATGAAAAAGCAACAGGAAATGCTTCATGCTAACTTCAAGTCGGACATTGTTGGCGCACAGTTGGACCACGTTCACGCGAGCGGGAGCGTGCGCTCCAGACAACTGAAGGCGCCGTACAAACATATCGTCACAAAAGCAACACAAGATAAAAAGGTACAGTGCAGAAGATGCGGCGACACGAAAGGACACGGAATGCACAGTGCTTTAAGTGGGCAGGAACGCACGGGAACGCAGTTCCACCACTTCTAAAATTTAACCCTGACAGTACCGGGACTTTTTTTTAGAGTAAGGTGCGTTCCGGAACTTATTTTCGTCTTCTCCACTTGAAAGACCCGTGGCAGAATGCATCATTTCCCCCTGACTGGATTTCAAGAAACAGCAATGCATCTGTCGACAATAAAACATCTTTGGTGGAGCGCGTCATTTTGGCCAATCACAACCTCAGGATAGACAGGGGGAGGAGACGACAGCGAAATCTGTAAAAAAAAAAAAAAAAAACTCTGCAGCGCGACTCGCGAGTTCAACAGAGCGCGAGGGAGGCGGAAGTAGAACAGGCGGTGTTTTCAAAGGAAATTAAGTAAATTTTACAAATGAACGACGCAGAGAAAACTGTTCGACCTAACTCCTCCAACGTGTGGTAGCTCTTGAAGCTTCACAAAGATTAAAAAAAACTGCAACATACAGTTTTGAAATTGACGACACAAGAGAACCCGATGAAAACATGACGGAGTCGTAAACTAACTTCACCACGGTGTGTACCAGAAAACTGTAAAAAAAACCTCCTAAATTCACTGTTGGTGATTATTAAAGTGCGACTAAACCCCTGTGGATCGGTAACTCCTCCTTCCAAAATCTCCCTGAAAATGGGCGTGTCGAGAGACAAGGAAGGGTGGAGGTAGAGTTGTGCTTTTGTTCACGCCTCCACCTGCAACAACCTAAAACAAATTAAACCTCTAGCCAACAACATACACCAAGCAACAACAAAGAATAAACATGTAGATGTATTTATCATTCCACCCATTCCATCCAAAACCAAAGGCCTAAAAAAATGAAAATGAAAATAAAAATAAAACCGCTTGTCAGGAGTGAAATGCAGCATTTCCATATAAGGTATGCACTTCTCATCTCTGCAGGGGATTGGCTCTGCTTGAACCACCTGTGTGACATCACACATGAGCAGACATGTCACACATGAGCGTTTGCACAAATAAGAAAATTAAGGTGTAATCCACCAGTTCAACCCATAGAACTACCGTAAACACATTTTTAGACCAAATATTGCCAATTTACACAGATATGCACAATTATGTGAGAATAAACACAGCCATAGTGCTAGATAATATTTTAAACACATTCTAGGGAGTTTATCAGCTAAAAAAAGTTAATTTTGGGTTTAGTCGCACTTTAAAATGTCACCTGTTCATTGGGTAAAGTTAATATTTTTTATACATGCAGTTGAGTGTCACCATTGTTTAGTAAAATGGCATGTTGTGTTACAAATAAAACTAAATAAAAATTAACAAAATAAAAGTCAATTGCACCCTTAAAGCCACTGTGATAAATTGTCACATTAATTTAATTATCTTAGCCACAGGAGTGAGTTTAAAAACAGGATGATGTCTATATGAACTAGTTGAATGAGGTGTCTCTAAAATATCCTGTGATGCATGATCAAGATTTGAGATATTCATTAATGAAAAGTGTGTTATAAATTGAATTCATTATTATTATTATTATCAATAATAATTTAAACAATTTTTTAATCTGTCCACAGGACCTGACTTTATTTTGTTAGATGTCTCGAAAATAGTCATTGAATCAAGTGTTTACATGTAGGTAAACATAGATGTTTAACAACTTGTTAAAATACACCAGATTGCAGGAAATGGCATCTACTTTATTCAAAAATTTCTGGCAAAACATCTTCACCAGCATATTTAAGAAATGAGTTTTTACTGTTAGGAAGTTTTATTTATATAGCACATTTCACAGACATGAGAGTCACAAAGTGCTTTACAAAAGGAAAAATAAAATCATAAAATCACAGAAGTACTATACAAAAAGGTAAAACATAACAAACTCTAAAATCAATGTACAAAATTAACCAAAAGCCTGTCTGAAGAGATAAGTCTTAAGTTTTTAAATGCATCTGTTGACTCGGAGCAGCGCATTGTTAGCAAAATGTTCTGCTGTATTTGACTTGCTGCTGTTGTTGGTTGTTGATTTTTTGGTTGACACAATCTTTCCTATTTATGTTCTCATTAAATCAGGTTAGTAAATGACTTTTACCTGAAGCATGTTAAAAAATTACAAAATCTT
>JBBPBX010075355.1:0-17362 GCA_038048925.1 Garcialebias charrua | reverse complement strand
ACTCATCAGTGCTGCCTTCAGATTGGCCACGGACGACATCCCTCCACCCCCCGCCCCTCCACCGACCTCCTCCGATTCGTTGGTGCCCAGGAAGCCGGGCTCTGCGGTTAGAGCTTCTTCCTGTTTGAGGAAGAAGTCGAGGCGTTCGCTGCGGCTGTCTGAGCTGTTGGGTTCGGTCACGTCGGCCCCTGAACAGAAAAACAAAAGAGGAGACAGAGGATGAGTCAGGTTTGTGTCAGTGCAAATCTCACTCTGACTTTAAACGCGTGAAAAACTGAATTCCAATAAGGTTTCATGTCTAAAAATGCCCCACAATAAACTTTAATCAATTTGAGGGATTACAAGCTTCTCGATAGACTGAAAATCCTGTTACTCTTGACAAAGATGATAAAAAGGCTTGTTCAAACAACAACAACAACAACAACAACAACAACAAAAACATTTTAATATTTGCTTGTAAAGCTGACACTTTGTCAATTTACGGAGATTCAACTCTCTGTTATAGCACCTCAAGTGTAAGTAAATAACAGAAATTCTGAATAAAACACAGATTATTTGGTAACACTTTACAGTAAGGCTCCCCTTATAGATGGCTAATAATTAGATTATATGTAGGTTATTAATGCCTCTATAAACACTTTATAAGTAATAAATAATCGTTTATTATGCATTAAGGGTGACAGAGACAAAACTGACCAGTAAGTTGCCAAATAGTGAGCTAAATCTGTTTACCTAGATATTTCATCTAGTTGTTACATTAAACTTTTCAGACTAAGTTATTACCTTGTAAGCACAATAAGCATTTGTAAACCTATTTTTTTAGGATAATATTAGTTGTAGATTACGCAGTGATAAACGTACAATATTAAATCCTAAACAAAATAGGTTTACAAATGCTTATTGTGCTTACAAGGTAGTAGCTCAGTCTGAAATGTTTAATATAACAACTCTAGATGAAATACACAGATGAACAGATTTGGATCACTATTTGGCGAAAAACTGGTCAGTTTTGTCTCTGTCACCCTTAACTAATGCTTAATAAATTATTATTAATGATTTATAAAGTGCTTATAGAGGTATTAATATCTATAAACAATTTATTAGCCATCTATAAAGGGAGCCTTACTGTAAAGTGGTACTGATTATTTCAAACTGCTGAGCCCAGTCCAGACCTTGAGTTTTATTTCTTCAAACCAAAGCATCACAGAACAGATTCACCTCCTTTCTCCTGAACTCCTATTCATACCTCATCGTTACCAGTCAACAGAAAAACAAGGCGATTATAAAAAGATGGTGAGAAAGAGGAAACGCACACAGACGTAGTAAAGTGTGTGTGTGTGTTGTGTCTGCATGTGTGCTGTTTAGCCATCAGAGCCACAGAAAGCGGAGAGAAGCTGTCAGCAGTTAGACGTGTCGCTGGAAGTTTTTCTGTAGATCTACAAGACTGTCAGAGCACACCGCTGACGACAGCTCAACACAAGAGCAAACACACACACACACAAATACGTCAACAGACACACTCCTAATGCCTCGTAATTGACATTTACCTGATGACAGGTTGCTTTATGTTACACACACACACACACACACAAACACACATCAAGCACATCAGTGGCTTAGAGTCTTTGAAAGAACAGCTCGTCTACATCTAAAACAAACACAGACATCTGAAGATTAATGCAGGCTCGCGTTAAAGGGGAGTGCACGTAATTATGTTTGACTGTTTGGGACAGAAACCTTCTGACATCCTGATTCACAGCAAATCCACAGCTGACTGAAATCCACTTGAAGAAAGAGAATAGAGAAGAAATAGTTTATGTAGAAATAGGAGTTGTACCACTATACCGTCCACAATATACATACTATATTTTTCGCTGTATTGAGTGTTTTTATCAATTGTTCTTGTTTTTATCAGCTGTTCTTATTGTTTTGATTAATCAGATTTTAATACAGTAATTCTTCTGTTTATTTTAATTTTTTATTTATATGTTGTACAGCAATTTGTGATTTTATCTGCGAAAAGTGCTATATAAATAAACTTTACTTACTTACTTACTACTGTATAAGTTGCAGTTTTTTTTGCATAAATTAGATGCCTGCAACTTCAAAAGCGAAGCGATGTATTTATGTTTTTCCATTATTTATGAGCAAATTTTTGGCTGAGATCTGACAATTTCATTCATTCTGACATGGAAAATATTGAACACTACTATTTTCAGCCACTAGAGAGCCCCCGACCAATATGGCAAGCCAAGCGTCTCATTAGCAGGTTGTAAAAGTGGCTATTAATGAGGCACTTTGCTTGCCATACTAGCCACCTTCGTCTCACTCCGGAACTCCTGGAGCAAAAGTCAAATCAGCTGCATTTCCACGCACCACCCAGGTGAAATGCAGCTGATTTGACCATTAAAGCTGCTATGTAGTTTCTGGAAAACGCTGGACTTAGACAAGTTTTGAACAGAGACACCTTTCTGGTCCCTCCCCCTTGCTCTCAGCTGAACTGCAACTCAGCCTCCTTAGATCCTCCCCCACAGCATGGCCTGTCTCGTGAATGCGCATGTGATACTGTAACCTTCGTTATCTTTATTGTTTAGTTTTAATAATAAATGATTCAAGCAAAGACACTTACTAAAAGTGATAGGTTGAACCTCCGCTATATTGACACAGCTACTGTTTGAACGAGAACATGCGCGGATGCACGCTGCGGGCTGGGACAGGCGGGGGCGTGGGTTAGGGGCGTGAGAAGCTCTGTTTTTATTGGCTGGTTAAAAACTCTGTTTTTATTGGCTGGTTAATGGCGGGTCACTGTGGGTTTTTAGAAATGCTTGTAGTACCACCGGGAGAAGCCAGAGGACGATAGTTTTTTTCAGAGATTACCTGTCTAACATCAGTCTGTCAGGAGGAGATAGTGACAGAGTGAAGAAATATGTTAAAAATATATTTTTAGAAAAGTTACATAGCAGCTTTAAAGTGTATTTATTAAGGAAAGGTTCAACTGAGACACACCTATAATGAGTAAACAAATAATTGTTTTTAAGTGTTAATCTTGTTAAATTCTTGTTAAAGTCCTCCTGCGGCTCCCGCAGCCGCTATTTGGCAGCCAATCGATTTTTGGCACAACACCAGCCCACATTTTTGGGTCATCAGCGGTGACACAAAATAGATGTGACTTACACGACAAAGAGATTTATTTATGTTTTTTTTCCACTTTATTAAACATGATGCGACTTATGCGGTGCAACGTGTATGTCGGAAAGTACGGTATATGCTACAGTATCAGTATACATGACAATAAAGTTGTTTCCTAGTGTACACAAAAACACAGTAAGAACAGTGTGTTAGCCTCCACTGATAATTTAGTACTGTACTTAAAACATTAGCTATTTTATTAGTATAAATGTAATGTAGCTACAAGACAAATCCTCAGCTAGGAATTGTCATGACCCTAAAAGTTTAAATTTAACACAATATGGTACAATGCTAAGGAAAAGACTAAATTTTTGATATCATGATTGATACATTTATAAAAACATAATACAGTAATACATATCAATTACTTTTTTTAATTACTCCAAAATATATATATTTTTGCCCCACAAACCAGAATATATTATGAAATGTGCAAGAAAACTGTTACAGCCAAAGACATGAAACAACTAAATACAGTAGTTTCATTGTTGGAAGGTGAAACACCACAAAGTAAAACGAGACAATAACCGTGTTTCCATCCATTTTAATTGTGAAATTTGAGCTACCTCGCAAATATGTAAATACAAATTAATGCAGATCAGAAGTGTTTCCATCTACTGGCTTGAAGCGCTTCTTCCAAGCCGCACACAGCGTCATTACGTCAGACGTCAGCGTCATTACGTCAGACGTCAGCACTGCGCATGTCTACAGTAAACAGGAAGTAGCAGTTGAAAACAGAACCCGGCCACACATCTCATCAAAATGGAGAGAATATTTCAGGTACGTGTTGCTATCGGGCGAGTTGTATTTATTCTGTCATGCCAACTAGTTTTAGCGATGTTACATGTTGTCCGGAGCGGAAACAGCTGATCAGTCACGTGACGTGAATGTTCGCTACGGCAGCACGAGTCGGCAAATGTGTTTCCATCTGTCATTTTGCGCAGCTGCTCATTTTCGCAGATCCCAAAAACCACCTCAAGCGAGCGTATAAACTTTTTAGCGTAATTCAGGAAGTAACCTCGCAATTTGCCGTTTCCATTAAGCTTTTCTGCTGCGCTATTTCAAATTGCGCAGCTAGAAACCTTGATGGAAACACGGCTAATGAGGAGCAACAAGAAGCAGTGTGAGGGGTTTGAAAGTATTGCTGAATTAATCGCAGGATGCACTTAGAATGATCGGACACAAAAAATGACTCATGTCGTTACATCATGCGTTGTTTGGCCAAGATTTTGATGTTTGTCCAGATGTTTGTTTATATGACTACAGTTCTATTTTGCATCAGTGTTTTAACTTTGAAAGTGAATTTACTCAGTGGCTTAGATAATTAATAAAATAAAGATGTTTAACTCCAGCGGTCACAGCCTCTGTGTTGAGGGAAGAGCAATGGAGGATTTTATCGGGAAGGGGGATTTCTTACAGGACCCATCAGAGAAAATCTAGAAGAGAGAAACCTGTCAGGTTATGAGCACTTTGTTCTTTTTGGCCAAGAAGGCTCACCAGCGCCTCTACTTTCTCCGCAAGCTGAAAAGGGCTGGAGCTCCAACCCCCATCATGTGCACCTTCTACAGGGGTGCCATAGAAAGTGTCCTGACCAGCTGCATCACGGTGTGGTTTGGTGCATGTACTGCATCCTGCCGCAAGAGCCTCCAGCGCATCGTGAGAGCAGCTGAGAAGATTGTCGGCACCTCCTTCCCCTCACTACAGGACTTACACAGCAACCACCTCACTCAAAAAGCTGAAAGTTATGCACCATAACTCATGTTCCCTGAAGGAAGGGAACGAGGTGCAACATATTTGCTATGGGAATTGCGCCCCCACGCCATTACCTGAAGGAATATACTCACACCTTTACGGCTAGGGGCGTCACTGCCGCGCCAGAGGCCCCGCCCTCTGGGTACTTAAGCGGCTTGCGCCCCTCCATCTTTCTCCAAAGTTGCACTTCACCAAGCTTTCAGCATTGAAAAGGGCCGGCTAAGTTGCACCTCGTTCCCTTCCTTCANGGAAGCCAGGGCATCTCTGCCAGCAGAAGGAGTAAATGTCACAGGTTTACCTCTACGCCGCCACTGGTGCGGCTACTGCGTCTGTTCTCCCCCTCTGCACGGTATTCCACGCAAACATTTGCAGAGGTAAATCTGAGCAGGCTGAAGTCTGTTCTTCCTCTTGCATCCAAACCATCCATGGAGCATGCAGCTGTCTGTGAGCGAGTGCTACCCCCCAGCTTTGCAAGCTCATTCAGGCAGGCGGCTAGCTGGCAGCTGCTGGGGTTTTTTCCTTCAAAGCTCCACAAGCGGAGCAAATTAGAGGTCCAGCCCAGTTTATAGTCTGAGCCAATGTGAGCTATTCACACTCCAGTTCCTGTCTGAGGCCAATGGCTGCAGCCTCACAGTCCCCTGCATACTCCCGCCCACTGCCTTCCTCCTTCCTTCCTACATCCCTCTCTTCCTATGTATTTCTCCACTTCCCCTCTCCTACTTTCTTAGTCATAAAAATAGACTCTTGACATTACCTAACACATAGTCTCTTGTGATAAACAACCAGCTTCATGCAGGTCTCTTAGCCAGTGGTGGGATGTAACTAAGTACAAATACTTTGTTACTGTACTGAAGTATATTTTTCATGTACAGTATCTGTACTTTACTTAAGTAGAATTAAATTTGGGTACTTTTACTTTTACTGCACTACATTTTACATGAAGTATCTGTACTTTCTACTACACTACATTTCTATAATGTGTTGAGTTACAAGTTACATTCACGTTGCAACTTTTTGATTTGTCGTTAGTTTGAAAGTAACTGATGTTGAGAGGGGAGTTGGTCCACTGAATCACTGCAAAGTGGACAGGTAACATTAGACCTGCCTTCAAGAAGAGCTGGACCAATGATGTATATTCTTGTGTATAAGTCATTTAGCTGGGAGCACCCACAGCACCACTAACACACACAAAATGGATTCCACCACAAAGATTCATCCAGAAGATACACAACACCCATGGCTTTATTGAAATATTATTGAAAGACTATTGAAATATTATTGAAATATTATTGAAAGACTATTGAAAGACTGTTCAGTACAGCAGGACAGATTCTCTCTCCCTAAAGAGCCAGACATGGACTCAAAAACTTTGAAAACCAACTTCTTCTGAACTTGAACAAAAATTCTTGCTGCAATATTAAAATGTGTCAGTTCATGATGTTAGGAGACAAGAGATTTCTCCAAATGTCTCGACACTTGTTCATTGTTGATCCATTACAAGATTGACTAGACAATATGTTAACTAGAGTTGATGACAAACGAGTTGAAGTGATCTATTCCTTTGTTAGTTGTGTCTAATGCTCCTTTTTTCAGACAACTTTTACTTAAATGTGTTTACTGCAGTTAAAATGACACATTGGTTTTATTTTGTGTTAAATAAAAACTTTCAAAGGTATAATCATTCCTCTTTCTTATTTTGCTTAATGGTATTTAACTCATCACTGAAATTCTGACACACAGAATCAAAAGTCCAAGTGTGAACTGTGTCACAGAGTAAACACAATAAAAACATGCATTATCTGCAGCATTGTTCATTAAAATGGCTCAACACTATTAATGTATTACAGAAAATATGCATACAGTACGCACACTTAATGGTATTGTAGACCATTGCATTAGTTAATACATTCAGCAAGTACTTTTACTTTAATACTTTAAGTATTTTTAAAAGCAAGTACTTATTTACTTTTACTTAAGTAAAAATATTAATATGGTACTTTTACTTTTACTAGAGTACATTTTTGTCTGTTTATTTGTACTTTTACTTAAGTACAGTGTTTGAGTACTTTCTCCACCACTGCTCTTAGCTGAAAGAACCTCTTGAGGTGAATGTTGTGTTAAAGACAGGAGTAGAGGGCAAGAAGATGGGAAGAACACACACTAGAGCAGAATATGTAGCAGATGGTAGGGATAGGCTTTCAAAGAATGATTAAATTATCATGAAAGACTCAACGTTTGTGGCTGGTGTATTATTGCATTTCTGATGGGTGGTTTCCTATTTTTGTCAAGACCAGTCTAACAAACAGGGAATGGAGAACAGCTTTGAAAAATTAAGTAACATTGGAATGGTCAAAGGAACGCTTGTACACCAAAGCACAAGACGGATCAGAGCATAGGCAAATAAACCATGGAACTCGGCATTAGTTGAGAATGAAGCTCAACAAAAGTCATCAAATCTCAGCCACTTGTTCTCATTGCACTGCGATCAAAGTAGGTAAACTACTTGCTTCAGAAAACAGTTGAAATAGAATACAACACATGAAGTCTGTTGGGGGGAAAGATCCTCTTGCATCAAAAACAAAACATCTGAAGACACAATATCCAAACCATCTCACTTTATTCTGGGGAGAAAACCTACTATATAGATATATTTAAATTTTTTTATAGATATACTTAAAACTTATGCTGGTTTAACAGTGGTATCTCATCTCTGATGATTATTGCAGAAACAGCATTAGTTGATTGCTAAGCACCTCTAAACACTAGCTTTTGGTTACTGGCTTAAATAATAACCCAGTCTGACTTTTTCTTTTAACTGGCCTAATCTGCACTATTTTAACCTGATCCTGATAAAACAAATTTTTCAAAAAGATGTATTACATTGTCCCTAATATAGTGAATAAAAGTTTGCAACAAAATGTTTCAATGTAAACCTCAAAAAAACATGACTGGCAATATCTAAAAAAGCTAAGTCTGGTCCTCTGGACATTCAGAAAAACAAAACAAAACAAAGCAAAAAAATTGTAGAAACGTTTCGTCTTTCGTCCGAAAGACTTCCTCAGTCTGAGATGCTGTATTCAGCTTTTTTTAGATTTTTCTACATGGATTATTGAGCATGCATCAGGGTATGACTGGCAATAGTTTTACAATGAAGGGTGATTTGTTTTAAATTTATACACTCTAACTGCAAGTATTACCTGGACCTAAATATCAGTTTTTAGCCTCCTTGATGATTAGACCATAGACATCTGTACTACCGATATTACTACTACTTTAAGTACTACTTAAAGAAAGGAATCCCTATTGTACACAAACAAGCTAGTAGATTAGTTTAGTTTATTTATTCATTTTATATTCAATATAAAAATACTTATACATACAATATGAAAAGAAGAAAAAAAAATAGAAAAAAGAAAGAAAGAATTAGCCTAGCTTAGCTTAAGAAGTTTGAGCTAAGAACTTCTTTATGCATATTAGAATGGACCAGGTTACACTTTTTAATGTTCATTTGAATTTTTTTGTTTCTTTTATCTGTACAAAAGTTAATAACTTATCACAGTTTTACGAAAAGCACCCAACCTCAACCTTTATCAAGAACATTAGCTATATTCTTTAGTGGTTTAAATTCAGGCTGCTTTATGTACAGATACAGAAGGGAAACTTGTTTCCACAAAAATATGAAGTATCCCTTTAGGAACCTCATAATGATAGCCACTCAAAAACATTAGATAATTGTTTGCAACTTGCTAGGTGGTAACTTAACTTCAAACAGGAAAACTCAACAGAAAATGTTCATCAAGAGTAACTACAGGCACTTTTAGAAAACGCTTCATGCCAGGACTTGGATCCCTTCTTGCCGCAAGTGTGCTTCATGAAAAGCCCAAGACGCTGAGGAGCGTTAAAGCTGACCCATCCACAATGCATCTTTGTGCAGCAAAGCCAGGTAGTACCAGAGGCAAAACAGTCAACCTGTAAAACTAAGTCGACTTTAAAGCTAAATAATGTCATGAAGTTATTTATAAGACTGAGCTGAACACAGCTTCTCAGACTGAGGAAGTCTTTCGGACGAAAGACGAGACGTTTCTACAGTTTTTTTGCTTTGTTTTGTTTTTTGAATGTCCAAAGGATGAGACTTAGCTTTTTTTTTATTTTTCTACCTGGATTATTGAGCATGCAACAGGGTAATGTCATAAAGTGTTGATATATGCTCTCTGAAACCATCTGATTGTGTAACAAACAACAACAAACAAGTTTAATAATGAGGGAAGATAGATGACAATGTATAGAAACTTTGCATTTAATTTTAAAAATAAGTTAAAAATAAGTTAACCGGACACATCTATGGTCATGAGCTTTGGGTTGTGACTGAAAGAACAAGATCTCGGATACAAGCGGCTGAAATGAGTTTTCTCCGCAGGGTGTCTGGACTCTCCCTTAGAGATAGGGTGAGAAGCTCAGTCATCCGGGAGGGACTCGGAGTAGAGCCGCTGCTTCTCCACATCGAGAGGAGCCAGTTGAGGTGGCTCGGGCATCTGGTTAGGATGCCTCCTGGACGCCTCCCTGGTGAGGTGTTCCGGGCATGTCCCACCGGGAGGAGACCCAGAGGAAGACCCAGGACACGCTGGAGGGACTATGTTTCTCGGCTGGCCTGGGAACGCCTTGGGATTCCCCCAGAGGAGCTGCTCCAAGTGGCTGGGGAGAGGGAAGTCTGGGCCTCCCTACTTAGGCTGCTACCCCCGCGACCCGACCCCGGATAAGCGGAAAAGAATGGATGGATGAAGTTAACCATAAAAAGGACCGCTAACCTGAGTGAGGCATATTTTGACAACAATACATGAGGGACAACTGTCAGACACTTAATGTACTGAGCTCCACGTCAACACAGCTAAGTTCTGTTCCACGCCTCTTTTGGTTTCACAATGCTTGCTTCAGTTCCTGAAAGCTTTTGCCTATGTGAGACTTGGTCGGCTCCATCTATGATTTTCATTTTGTGAACAGTCAGGGCAGCAGAAAGACAGAATGGTCTTTGTGGTCATTTCATACAAATGTTTTGTGAAAGTGCGTATGATTTAAATTTACCGTATTTTCGGTGTATAGGTCACACCTTTTTATGTTTTTTTTCCAAGGCCTGCGACCTATACACCGGTGCGACCTATATATGGCTTGTTATCACTTTCGGTGAAACAAATTTTTAAATCCAGCTCATTTCACAATTACGTTCATTTATTAAGGAAAAGTTCAGCTCAGACATATATTTGCTATAATTTTTATCAAACAAATAATTGTTTTTAAGTGTTAATCTTCTTAAAAGCCTTGCTGTGCGCTCCTGTGGCAGACATTTGCAGCAGAGCTAAACGTAGGTGCGACCTATACACCAGTGCGACCTATCTAGGGATTTTTCCAATCTATTGGTGATAATTGGACAATGCGACCTATACACAGGTGCGACCTATACACCAGAAAATACTGTAACAACTGTTGCAGAATGAGCAGCACTGTGGCACAATTGGTGGACATGCTGCCTCTCAGCGAGCAGGTTACCCTGGTCAAACCCCGGTCCGGGGGCCTTTCTGGGTGGAGATTGAAGGTTCTCTCCATGCATGCGTGGGTTTTCTCCGGGTACTCCAGTTTCCTCCCACAGACCAAAAACATGCATGTTAGTCTGATTGGTAACTCTAAATTGTCTCTAGGTGTGAGTGAGAGAGTGAATGGTTGTTTGTCTCGTTTGTCCAGGGTGTCCCTTGCCTCACACAGTGATGGCTGGACCCCCACAACCCAAAAGGAAGAAGCAGGTAAAGATACTGGATGGATGGATTGATGGATGGATGGTTGGTTGCAGAATGAAGACAACATTCAGTGTAAGAAGTTAGAGCACATCAAAAGAGGCACCATTCCCCTCGTTGCTTGGGGGCAATGAGGTTAGTTACTGTGTCAGAACAGAACCACATCCAGCCATCACATGACACTCACACACAGATTCTGATCATAACAGTCAATCGTTGCTCATTAAGTGAATCAAAACACATTTCCCTTGACCTCACTCAGACATTTATAGTAACCATAATACAGTAGATAAAAAAGTAGAAAATAGCTTCTTGTGTGGAAAACAACAGTAACCGTGTTTCCATCAAGGTTTCTAGATGCACATTTTGAAGTATCGCATCAGAAAAGCTGAATGGAAATGGCAAGATGCGAATTTACATCCTCTAATTCGCCAAAAAGTTGATACCCTAGCTCGCTTGAGGTGGTTTTTGGGTTCTTCGAAACAGAGCTGATGCGCAAAACGACATATGGAAACAGATTTGCCGACTCAGTTCTGACGTAGCGAACATTCACGTCATGTGACTGATCAGCTGTGTAACAAGTGGATTGTTTGTGAGTTCAGCCTATGTTCCCAGGGGGATATATTTGGGTGTGACACAGGCTGAGAGGCCTAGAGGAAATGCACTTGTCATGTAGTCCTGATGCTTCAATAAAGATTAAAGTAAGCTACGATACAGCTTTAACCGTCCATTCTGTATAGTTGCTAGAAGACAGAACAGAATGAAACAAGCTGTTCCGCTGTCTTCCGGATGTACCATAACGCGCGGCAACATGGCTGGAAACAACAGATGTGTATGGACTGATGAAGAAACCAAAGCATTTCTCAGTCTCGTCCGTGAAAAAAACATTACAGCCAGAAACGAGACAGCGTCGTCTTGTGGCCATTGCTGCATGCATTAAGATTACATGTCTTTCTCTTCGTCTCCGGACAACATGTAACATCGCTAAAACTAGTTGGCATGACAGAATAAATACAACTTGCCCGATAGCAACACATTCCTGAAATATTCTCTCCATTTTGCCGAGATGTGTGGTTCGGTTCCTGTTTTCAACCGCTACTTCCTGTTTACTGTAGACGTGCGTAACGCTGACGTCTGACGTAATGCCGCTTTGCGTGGCCTGGTGGATTCGCTTCAAGCCAGTTGATGGAAACACTTCTGATTCGCATTATTTACATTTTTGCGAAATTTCAAAAATTCGCTCAAAATTCGAATTGAAAATAGATGGAAACACACTTAGTGAGCAAAATGAACAACTGCTTAAGTCAACTATCTCGAGTGTTCTCTTAATGTTTCATGAGCAGACTCTCTCTTTGGCTTAAGTATCAGTGTGGTCTGAACGTGGAGAGGCTGCAGCCGGATCGCTTTAATTTGACCTGAGTAACTGGGGTGAGCCTGTCAACCATCTCCACATCCTTACCTGAGTATTAACAAGATCAAAGGAGTCTAACAAGAGCCTCATACAGTGTTACAAATAAGGATTTCAATTCAACAGTAGGCAGGAAAAAGCAAATACAGTACTGTAGATGGATGGATAAAATACACCGGGTTATGTTTTAAATTTGCTTTCACAAATAGTCATCACAATTAATTAAGATCATTTAGAAAAATAATAATTAAAAAATTAATTAAAAAAACGAGGAGAAGGTACAGCTTGTCCGAAACTCAAGGTGCACAAACAAACAGAAGAATAGGTTGTAGATAATTTAACATGAGATGCTTTTGAAATGGGTCTGAAGAAGATTGGCAACAACTAAAACAACATCAGAGACCTCTGCCTTCATGGCTACCATCCAGTTCATCAGCCACTCTTGCAGATGATGAAACAGAAAGGAGTGTGTTATTTTAGGCTAGACGTGGCTTAGAATTAATTTTAAATGGTGGCTGTTTGTGACGGTTTTCTGTAAAAATATAAAAAAATACACACAGAAAGCAAGAAGATCTGCATAAAACATGAATCTCACATACCGGTACACACAGCTCATGTAAACACACACAGTGAGTCTCTTGCACCTGTCTTCATACATCAGTGCTCTGTGAAATCCTATCTTTTTCATTTGTCATGAGCCAAGATGGTTGTGTTTTTCCTTTTTTTCAGAGGGAACTGTGTGAGCGCAGCAGATATCTGATCACATGAACAGAATATGAACTGTGCATATGTGGAGGAAACAGCCAAGCAGAAAGCCGGGGCACACTCATCCGTTACAAGAATGAATGGCCGTCATTAGCATGAGGCTCCCCGGCAGCACCCTGCAATGCAGCGACACACAATGGCGAGTGCCACGCTTCCCCCTGCCAGTCCCCCCTTTTTCAGAGAAGCCCTTTTGTTTGAACAGCATCTGGACCTGACCTCCTTGCATTCAAGGCTGATGACCCACCCCCCAAGCCCTCTCTCCCTGTTCCTCATGTCTTCCCCACTTCTCTTCCATCTTAGCCTCCTTCTAGAAAGCTGCAGCTAACCCCTCCTGTACAATCTTTACCCAGATCTCTCTTCAAGCCAAGAGGAGCCCCTTCTTGCTTCTTGAAAAGAAGGTCTCTGTATTAGGAGCTTATGCAAAGCCTGCAGGGTGAATCAGAAAGGCAAAGAGGAAAAAGCACCAGGGCTACTGGCCATCTGTCCCTCTGGGTTGTGCCTGCGCCAAGTGTGCCTGCCCCCCTATTCCCTCTCACATAATTCCCACCCCTACCCCCACCGTTCCTGATTCCGTTAGCCTATATACACAGCATCAACCGCACACACATTTCGCCATGCATACACCATATGCCTTGAATGGTGGATGATGGTGAGCGCAGTGGAAAAACAAAACGGGAAGACAGCGAAAACGACACAAGAAGCTGCCACTTGCCTGGACGCAGAAAGAGCCTAGAGCCAGCAACCCCTTAATCCCTTACTCTGTGTGAGCGGCAAACAGAAATGTGTCTTCAACAATGATTTCCCCGAGACCAGCAATGGAGTGGAAAACAAGGAAGCGAGGGAGTGAAAGACAGGGGAGAATGGGAGGGAGGACGGTTAAGAGAGAGAACAAGATAGAGCGAGAGAAAGAGCTAGGGGTGGTGGTGATGAAAGGCTGAGAACAGCCGAGGCAGGGAGACAGCGGGAGCAGCAAGAGTGTGACAGAGAGAGACGGAGGAACGAGCCACAGGGACCCTGACACTCACAGGAGGGTTGGAAGTGAAGAAGACAGGGAAGCGACAGAGGGAGGGAGAAAGGGATCAGGTGGGGGGAGGTGGGGATTGGTTCTCTCTGTGGCTGAAAACCCTGGGATAACGCTGAGATAACTCTCATCCGTTGTAGACGTGAGGGAAGTGATTTCCAGGAGAGGAGCAGACTTTATCCATTGTGACTGCACATGATGATGAGCACGGCCATCTGTGGCAGCAGGGCAAGGAGAGAGCAGAGGGTGGGTCCACTGGCTGCACACACACACACACACACACACACACAACAGAATGATGGACGGAAAGGCACCTGTTCGAGTCAAGCCTGGGAAGAGTGGACAACTCATGAGGGGGAGGAGACAGAGACAAAAGAAATACAGGGCTGGGACACGTGTGGCTTTTACTTCACTACTGTTGTGATCCTGCCTCGTCATGCTATACATGGGGCGTCCGTGGTGTAGTGGTAATGGCAGTCGTCCCCCGATTGGAAGGTTGGAGGTTCGAATCCCGGTTCCCTACACCATGTGTCGTTGTGTCCCTGGGCAAGACACTTAACCCCGAATTGCTCCCGGTAGGACTGGATGGCGCCTTGCATGGCAGTCTGCCGCTACCGGTGTATGAATGGGTGAATGGTTGGTATTGTAAAGCACTTTGGGGCCCCTCATAGGGGGCTAGAAAGCGCTGTATAAATAAGCTCCATTTACCATAAATGTGTTAGCCTGGTTAAAACCAGACCCTTGTCCTTCACTTCGCTTTGTACTAGGGTCTGGGATTTCTCCCATAGACAACGATTTCTCCGGTAGATTTTTGACCGGACCAATCAGAGAACAGAAGGCGGAGTTTTGTTAGTTTAGCCTGGCGAGGTCCAGGCTATTCAGATAAATAGCTCAGAAACCACTCGGTGGATATTTTTTTCTGCTACCAGTGTGTAATTATATGGCTCTAATTTACTGACTGTTGGCCTGGATGAAACATTTGAGATAAAATTCAATTTTTTATAATTTATTTTCGTAGCGCACCCGAGGCTGTTTGGAAAATGTCAAACCGAAACTATTTAAATCCAGCAGATTTGACCATTTCGTGAATTGATTTAGGAACTGTTAAGCTCAGGAACACTTCTGATATAACGTCAGCTAAGAAATATATTTTTTCTCAGCAAAGAAATAATAGTTTTTTACCTTGTTTTCTTGAAAATTCCTTCGTGGCGGCAGCCATTTTAACTGACGACGTCAGTCGACGTCGTTCAAAACTCTGCCTTCTGTTCTCTGATTGGTCCGGTCAAAAATCTACCGGAGAAATCCTTGTCTATGGGAGAAGTCCCAGACCTAGTACGAAGCGAAGTGAAGGACAAGGGTCTGGTTTTAACCAGGTGACATTTTACATAACAAAATAAATAAATAAATAAATAAATGAAAATGGATAAAACCAACATTGTCAATTAAGTTACCCAATGACAGCTGCAATGTACTTAACTTTTCTTGCTGTTTGTTAGCTGGTCAGTCCAATCAGAACTAAATCTATCTTTTTCTTGTATGAGGACATTCAAAAAGCTATATCTACAGCAGGTAAGGCAATTGTTCATAAGCTTTTCTCAAAACTGTGCTCGTTATTTGTTGAACTATTCCTTCAGTGTCACACTGAATTTATAGCTGTTGATGTTCTCGTTTGGAAATATCCATTCTGAAAAATGGACATTTCCAAGCAACCCAATTTATACCCATCCGGTATAAATTATATTTCAAATTTAAAAGCAAAAGTTGCTGGAAAACAGATTGGCTTTATAAAGCTCGATTGTGGAAAATACAGAAAGAGGGCAAAGTAGAAGATTCCCACCATTTCTCCTGCGCAAAAGGAGCTGAGCGGATCGACGTCATGGACACTGGGAGCCCACGCATCCTCAGCTGTAGCCAGAAGTAACCGATACCCAGTCAACACTGATCCAAGCTCAAAAACCCTCCAAAGCTATTCTTCCTCGCAAGGAAATCCAAGGAGGGGCCCATGCACAGTTAATCACATCACACTATAGAGAAAAGTAAGAAGGAAAGAGCTTGAAAACTGAAGAAAGAAGCACTTTATCACTGCACAATGAACAAGATCAAGACAGAAAGCTGTTTGTAGTAACAACAGGAAAATGTAAAATTGTGCATTTAATTGAAGCAAGTTGAACATAAAGTATGCCGAAACAAGCAATACCATGCATTTTACATGTATCTTTAATGCCATATCTACCAATCAGCACAAAGCATGAACTTACTCCAAAACCAGTGGTAATTCAGTCATTTTTCTTTCCCTTTGAGTGCAGCTCCAATTAGAGGAAATGGTTTGGAGGAAGCTCAAAGGCGTCTACGCTACAGGAGTGTTTGGAACCAACAAGGTTTGGCTCTGGATTGTACGTCAACCTCACTTTAAATTATCCTCATTAATGACATTTCAAGGGGAAGTGGCCGTTTGTCTGTACAGCATGCGATACTTCGATGCATACAGACTGCAACGGCTCTGGATGAACACCAGGCTGAAAAGTAACTTTTATTACTCAGGTTTCACACGTTTTGTTAAACTGAGCTAGACAGGCCGTGACAGCTCATCTGGTTCTGAGAGCTAAAGAAGAACCCAGAATGTGTTACCAGACTAATAAAACGGGGAAGACTGTGAACATGTGAATAAATTTGGCAAAAGCTCCCTCCATTCACGAGAGAGCTTGACATAAACAGCTTTTCGGTTGTTTGACAGCTAATTGTTGACATCAAGTTTATGACTTCACAATTCCTGCCAGAAGTTTTCTGCATGCAAAGGAGCTTTATCGTTATATCCTCAACAATGTTCCACCTCCCTCCCCTTTTCCCTTCCCTCTGTATAATTTCCCAAGACTGTTTACCACAAACACAAGAGCGGCGCTGCCTGAGCTCATTATGAATGGCCACGCTGCAAGGTAGTGCCAAGTCCTGCCCCATCGTCCCAGCCTGGCGCTGTTGTCTTGACAACCCAGCATCCAAGAACACTGGGGAAGTGGTACGGGTGGGGGGTAATTGTCTGATGGTGCTGGTGGTGTTGGAGTTAGTGTGTTGCTGCGGGGGTTGCATGATGTCATCTTGTGGCACGGAGGGGTCCAATCAAACCCTGAGAAAATTATGTCACCTTTTGTTGAGCCGGTCCATTCAAGGCTATAGAAGTGCAGTGAATTGAGAGCTGCAGAGAGGTCATTTTTTCCCCCCATCAGAGTTGTGTATATGTGTATGTGTGTGAAAAAAAAAATAAGAGGAGGAAAAAAGTGGGGGAGGTAGACAAGCACTGAAATGCATTGTAGGCATGCTAATGTTGTTGACCATAAAGATGTCACGAAGCTCAACTTGCAAATTATTGGCAAGGAGGCCTTCTTTTTCCTTTAATTGTTTGTCAGTTTTTTTTTTTTTTTTACTTACCCTTCCTTTAATAATTCAACC